>CAKNXH010049716.1:0-10186 GCA_932178445.1 Andricus quercusramuli
GAATGAAAAACCGTGTGCATAAGAAATGAATATTTACAAAAGTTAATGAAGATAGAAAGGGATTCGAAGATGAAATATTCGACAACTAAAAAAGATAGTTTAAAAGTAATTTCAAGGGTTGGATGAGGAGCCATATTGACATATGGCTCTCTTGTGCTCTCCAAAAATGCCTTTTTTTGCAAACATAGCAGTTTCTATAGCTTTTTTTATCCTTCTTCCAGGGGCAGGAAGCGCACCGACGTTTTGAAGATGACTGGCTGGTAGGGTAATTGGCCCTCTCTTCCCTCTGCAACAAGTGCAGGAGTTCGCAGGCGCAAAAATCTACGCTCTGGGTTGTCCACAACCCGGTGTGTGGGGGACCAGGGTTAAGTCTATTACGAAGCTTAGGCTGTGCTGGAACGTCTCTGTTTACAAATCGGAAGACGTTAAATAGATATTCAGGAGCTTTGTTCTGAAAAAGAGTACAGAGCAAATTACCCACAAAAAATTGTCTTCTCTTGGCAACATTAAGCAGACCAGCCCTATGTCTGTATGAAGTCATGTGTTCGTATTCAGGCAAACCGTAGATAAAACGGTCGCAGGCGCTTAACCCACGCTCGAGCTTTAAGTTTAAATCGTCGGACAAACCATCGTCTACTTTCTTGAGGTCCGCTTACACTGCCGAGGTGTAAGCTGCAGTACGGAACCAGAAGCCAGCCCCTTCGGGCTTTGATCAGGGAGTGCGTGGTGGCTGCAGAGATCAGAATATGCAGTGCTTCGAGCGATTTCCGGTCCGTTCGTGTTTGCCGGGACCGGTTAAACGAAGGCTGGGCCCTAGGGTACTGGGGTAGGACTGAGATGTGCTGGAGAATATTTCATTGATACTCTTTTATCCCCCGTAGTTTGAGTAGAAAAAGACGCAAGCCCGTGGGCGGAAACTCTCACCGAAAACGTTGAGAGATCTGAATCTGCACCAGTTACAGGCCAGATGATCATCCAGAAGATGCAACTTGAAGAGTCGAAAACATTTATCAGAAAGGTAATCAGTTAAATGGAAAAAGTGACGGTAAAAATGAAGTTAGTTGGAGACGGAGACGGAAGAAGCGGCAGAAAAGAAGAGACAAAAGAGCAAAAGAAGGCGAGAGGGCTAGCCGAAGAAGATGCCTGAGGTGTCTAACACGGAAACTCAAGGGATACGCCAAATCAGGGAGCCTTTGCGTTTAAAAAGATTTCCTCAGATTTTGGACTAAAAAAGTTTTGTTTAAAAAAAATTATAAACAATGAAAATATAATGTTACAACATAATCAACATCTTCCTCGTGACAGTTTTGAAAGGATTTCAAGGGTTTGCAGGGAGCTCAATCGTTTCAAAGGGATTTCAAGGGATTATTTACAGTATCCATGTGATTGCAAGGATTTGGAAGTATTTTCACATGATTTCAAAAACTGTATGCGACTTACAAAATATTCAAGGAGTCCTGTTAAAAAAGTTCTGTCTCTCTCTCTCTCTCTCTCTCTCTCTCTCTCTCTATATATATATATATATATATATATATATATATATAAAAAGTTAAACAACCACCGCAGGGTATCACTAAGAGCAACTGCTATCTAAAAAGAAAATGTCAATAGCCCCCAGTAGAACCGCGGTAAAATACATCTATGGCCACGTCTCACATCCGTGAGATGGGTGGTCACAGGGCACGACCAAATCACAACGACAGGCCGGCGAAACCCTCGTGTGTCTTGAGGACACGAAGCGACCCAAGGATGACAGCTTTCTGCATCCATCGCGCAAGTGCCTTGGCATATTTATGGCACGCGGGTATGGCTTTAAGGTTACGAACCAGTGATAATTTAGCACCTCCGAGAGCACCTATCACAAGGACAATTACTCGTACCGAATATTTTGGGTACAGTCGTTGCAGCTCTCTTTTAAGGTCTTGATACCTCCCCTATTTTTCTTTCTCCTTTGCAGTGATGTTGAATTTGGACGGAGCCGAGAATTCGATCACGAATATCGTTCGTTTCTCGAAGTCTTGGAGAAAAATGTCAGGCCTCGAGTGCGCAACGGATACTGCTGCCCGAAAATCGTAGTTCCAGAAAATCTGGCACTTCTTGTTTCGGACAATTGACTCTATATCCATTGGAGCGTTCGGCAGGGCAGGGTAGCGACCAACACCGTAAGAGCGACAAAGGTGGTAATAAAGTACTCTTAGGGCCGCATTATGTCTATAAATATACGTTGTTCCTGCGTGGGTCGGAGACCCCGATAGTATGTGTTCTAGGTACTCAGCGTGTGCATGACACGCTCTGCACCTATCACTGGGAACTTCTTGACATAAAATGCGGGCGCGGTATGCGAAGGTGGAGATTACACCGTCCTGGCATGCGAATATAAAGCCCTCCGTACCTGAATTGAGCCCTGATGATTTGAGGAAAGCAAAAGTTTGCTCCTTTGACAAGGACTGTTTTTTTACATTTCTGTGAAAGTTTCCGTGCATATGCTTGTCGAGTAGCTCTTGGCGAAATTTTCTAACCTCTGCTTTCTTCACTTCTGCTTTTAGACGTGAAGCATCTAGATGGAGTAATGCACTTTCGTCACTCCTGATGTTGAAATTCAGGCCAAGGGCCTCGGCTTTGTAAAGGAACGCTCCTTCGCCAATCATCTCGTGGTTTCTGACCATCTTTAGGAGAGGATCTCTGCCATTCGCAACGATGTAAGCTGTACTTAAAACAATTCGGTTATGAAGACATTGGAGATTCAGAAGTCCGCGTCTGCCTTGACGGCGTGAAATGTATAATCGCGGAAATGACGAATTGATATGCAAGCTTTTATGCATATGCATGATCTTACGCGTGGTGACATCAAGGGCCTCAAGCTCGTTCTTCGTCCATTGCACCACCCCAAAGGAGTAGAGTAGAACCGGGACGACAAGCATGTTAGTCGCAGATACCTTGTTCAACGCCGACAGATTGGAAGACCAAATCTGTCGAAGAAGATGCTTGTATCTGCTTCGGAGAGACTCCTTCACTGATGTTACGTCCTGAATGCGGCTTTGAGGCACGCCCAGGTATGTATAGGTCTCTCCAGTGTTAAGATGTCTAATAACACTTATATCGACAAGCTCAGGGTCCTTGGGAACGCTAGTAATCTTTCCTTTCTTCAGATACATTTTCGCACACTTATCCAAACCAAAGTCCATCCCAATCTCTCCTGTGTAGTTCTTGACGATATTTATAGCAGTTTGAAGCTTGCTTTTACCAGCGGCATAGATCTTCAGGTCATCCATATAAAATACATGAGTGACCTTATGCTCACGCTGATTAGTGTCGCCACAGAGGTATCCAGAAGAATTTCGTAGTGCGAGAGATAGAGGCCCAAGTGTGATGCAGAAAAGCAAAGGGCTCATACTATCCCCTTGAAAGACGCCCCTCTGGAAGGTGACCTTGTTCGTCGTCAGACGATGATTCCTAGATGAGGTGGTACATCTAGTTTTCCAAAGAGGCGTCAATCTCTCTATGCATCTCACTATGTGTGGATGTACCTTCAAGCTTTCCAGCAGACAGATGATAAGTTTATGAGAGGTTGAATCGAAAGCTTTCCGGTAGTCAATCCAGGCCATTGACAGGACGCGCTGATGGACTGTAGCGTCTTTACAGACACACCTGTCAATCAGCAGGTTCTCTCGACAGCCTGCTACACCTTTTTTCCAGCCACGTTGTTCGTACATCTCTCGCCATACAGGCTCAATTCGTCGAACAATCCTGTTGTTTAGGATAGCTGTAAAAATCTTATACAGTGTGTTCAAACAAGTTATTGGCCTGTAATTCTCTGGTTTGGACAAGTCGCCTTTTTTCGGTAGGAGTATAGTGCATCCTAACACTAGCCACTGCGGAATGGGCATCTCCGACTTTAAATGTGAGGTGAATATACGGGCCAAATGTTGGTGTGTAGAAGTAAACTTCTTCCACCAAAAGTTCTTGATACAATCTGGTCCAGCACCGGAAAAGTTCTTCGTGCCTCTAAGTGCTTTTTTCACCTCTTCGGCAGTGACTGATGGGCACTCCTCCTCAGATTTTATGAGGCTGTCGCAAAACTCCTTGAAGCGAATGATATTGTCAGTATCTTCCTTCAACTCTAGTGTTTTCAGGATCTTGTACACCTCTCTGCAAAAAGTCTCTACCTCCTTGGGCTTGGGTGGATTTTTTACAAAAACAGGAGGATCACTGAAGAGGCGCGATGGGTCAGCGAGAAACTGTTGATTCTCTCTGATCCATCTCTCCCTCTTCTGTATCCTCCTCCTTGCGTCAGATAACAGCCTTATTTCGTCAACAATATGCTGCTTGATTGTCAGCAGCTTTGACTTGTTTAGTGTGTGATTCAAGGTCCTTAGTTCTTGGGCGAACTTTCGAACCCTTTCCGTGAACGGTCTACCAGATGTTATGTAGTCAATCACACATTGAACACGGGACGCATTCTGTCTTGCCCATCCAATTTCCTTGTTCAGTTGATGCAAGCGTCTTCTTGTCTTTTGATCCATCGTCGGTCTTAGCCTTCGATTTGAATCAGCCAAAGCTCTCGCAGCACCATAAACTGAGCAATTGATGGTCCAGAGGTCGGACTCTTGCGAGATATCTCCACAAAGGGAGGCAACCATTTCAGCCAGATCTTGGGGCTTAAGAGGAACCTGCATGTTGATGTTCCTCCTTGTACTGAAATTGCGATCATCTTCCAGAAGGTGCTTGGTATCTGCGGTTGGTCTTAATGTCGTTTCATCTTCGTCTGCAGCTTGTTCAAGCAGCGGTTGAGGAAGCGCTCCGCGTACATATCCATTTTTGCGGAGGTAGTCGGCTTGATTTCGCAAAGACTGATGCGAAACGTGTTGAAGCTCTGGGTGTTTCTGGCACCACAGAGTATGCATACGCGCCATAAAGCCTCCACGAACAGGGATAATACTGGCATCGTAGCAGTCTAACACATCATTCTTAAGTTGATCCGTCCACTCAATGTGGGCGTTTCGCCGGTTCGTCGTTGTGTTTCCATCTAAATTAATAAATAATAATTAATAAAAATAATATATATATATATATATATATATATATATATATATATAGGGACTTGCATGTTGATGGCGGAAGTTAGAACATGTTTGGTGACAGGTGGTGAGAGGATTTTACGGAATGTGTGTGGAAGGTGTGAGTAGAGTGTGAGGGTGGAAGCCCAGGAGGTGAGTAGAGTTGTGTGGGGTGAATTGGGGAGATAAAAAGTGTTTTTTGGTGTGGGAGTGAGGTGGGATTTAGGTAGGTAGAGAAAATGAGGTTAGGGTGGCAAGGAGTCAATGGAGTTTGTGGTCGGGAGTCTTGTGCCTTTGAGGTGTCAAAAGTGGCTGTGTGGAATAGAAGAGAAATAAAAGAAGGGAAAATTTGGCGGCGAGTCTTCAGAGACATCTGTCGGCTGCGGTGGGTACTGCATGGAGATGTCCGAGTTACTGGCGGCAGAGCAGGAGGGAAGCAGTGAGAGTGCTGTCAGTGCTGCTAGTGAAGTTGACGGGGAGGAATTTTCCACGTGCCACGATGGACAACAGCGCGGGGTTCAGGGTCGAGTAGCGCTTCGGTAAGGGAGAGAGAGTCGAGCACAAGTGACGCGGAGGATCTCTTGAAGAGGGAGAGAGACAGCCGAGAGAGACCGGACAAAATCGAATTGGAGAGTCCTTTTAAAAAAAGCGTTAGAACACCTAGGTCACCCCCCTAAAAAATGGAGGGAATATCAGAGAAGGAGGCTATCGGGATGCTGGTAGGCGAGTTCAGGGGGCTGAGGGAGGACGTGAGGGGGACTAAGAAGCAGATGGAAGCCATGAGGGAGGAAGTGAGGAGGACTAAGGAGCAGATGGAAGGCATGAGGGAGGACTTGAGAATCAGAGATGAGAGATGGGAGAAGGAGGTGAATGAGCTGCGGGAGAGAGTAGAAAGCTTAGAGAGGAAAAGGAAAGAGAAGGAAGCTCAAATAAAGCAGATGGAAGAGGAGATAATGCTGTGGAAGGAAAGGACGGAAAAGAGACTTGAGAAGGTGGAGGGCAGGACGGAAATGGAAGTGAGAGACGGGAGTGGGGGGAGTGAGATTAAAGGTATTTGGGAGAGGGTAGAAAATATGAGAGAAGATAAAGTAGGAGAGCGTAGGTATGAAAAGGAGGAGAGGGCGGATAGGGAAATGATAAGGGCAATTGAGATGAGAATGGAGAGAAAAGAATAGGCAGACAGGAGAAATAATATCGTGATAAGAGGGTTGAAACTTAAGAGTGGAGAAGAACGGGAGGGCGTGGAAGAACTGCTACACAGCATAGGGTGGGTTAAAGGAAGGGTAGGATAAATTAAGTTGGAGGGGAGGAAGGAGAAGGAGGTGGCGGTTGTGGAGTTGGAGAGCTGGGAAGAAAAGGAAAGGGATGTGCAGAGAATGCTGTACGATCGGGCAAGGAGAAAGAGGACAGAAGGGAGATCGGTGAAGGTAGGATATAGGGAAATAAGAGTAGACGGGAAGATGTGGGTGTGGGACGAGGAGAAAGTGGTGTTGAAGGAAATGCAGGGGGATTTGTTTCGTAAGAAGTAGGGGGGTGGGGGTAATGCAGGGTAGAGGAGTAGTGAAGGTGCTGTAGTGGAACGTAGCAGGGGTAAAGAAGAAGGACGAGGTGTTCTGGCGGTATATCCAGGAATTTGATGTCGTGGGACTGGCAGAAACGTGGGTAGAAAGAAAGGAATGGGATAGAATAGAGCCAAAGCTGCCGAGGGGGTATAGGTGGAGACTCCAAGAGGCGGTCAGAGTGAAGAAGAAAGGAAGGGCCAGTGGGGAAATTATAACCGGGGTTAGAGATGGATTAGAGGAAAAAGTTCATGGAGAGAAAGAGGGGGAGGCAGTGCAAATGAGGGAAATAAAAATAGGAGGGATAACGTGCAAGTTTGTGACAGTGTACAATAAGGATGGGATGGAAAGAATTAAAGAAAGAGTGGAAGACCTGCTGGGCGAAAGAGAGGAGGGTATGGTGCTACTGGGTGGGGACTTTAATGCAAGGACGGGGAGTGAAGGGGGACTTCAGAGGGAAGGGGAGAGCTTCGAAAGGAAGTCGAAGGATAAGATAATAAATAAGGAGGGAGTGATTCTAAGGGACTGGATGGAGGATAGAGGCTGGGGGGGGGGTGGCGAATGGTATGACAACTGGGGAGGAAGAGGGATAATACACATATGTAAGTAAGGTAGGGGTATCGGTGATAGACTATGTGGTTATGAATATGCAAGGATGGGAGGAGACGGAAAAATTCGCAGTAGAGGGGAGAATCAGACCATCAGCCATTAAGTCTGTGGATAAGAGGTGAGGGTGGCGGAAGACAAGGCGGGGAAGAAGTCTCGATAGGGGAGAGGGTGACCTGGACGAGAAGGCGATAGAGAAGTATCAGGAGCAGCTAGGAAAGGTACGCTTTGGAGGGGAGTCGGTGAAAGAGATATGGCAGGATCTGAAAGAGAAGGTGAAAGGGTGTGTGCAAAAGAAGGTATTTTAAAAGAAGAAGAAAGTAATGGTCAAGCCGTGGTGGAATGGGGAATGTAAAAAGATGAAAAGGAAGGTGAAGGGGAAGTACAAGAAGTGGAAAGAATGTGAGAAGAAAGAGCAGGAAAAGGAGAAAGATCTGGAAGATGAGTTAGCAAATGTTAAGACAGAGGGGGACGTCTGGAAGATAATAAATAGGTTTAGGAAGCGTAGGGTGGGGGTCAGCGAGAAGATAGGGAGTGAGAACTTTAGGGAATTTTTTAAAGAATCAGTCCAGGGCTCAGATTCAAGGAAGACGGATGGGGGAAGTAGAAGAACGGGGGAGGCAGAGATGGAGGAGTTGAATGACGAGGAGATCGAGAAGCAGATAAGGAAGTTGAAAAGGTCAAAAGCAGGAGGGCTGGATGGGGTAGAGAATGAACCATGGCTGTTTAGTACACAAGACGTTAGGGAGAGGCTGAAGGAGGTAGTGAAGAAAGTATGGAGGGGCGAGGGATTCCTAGAAGGGATGAGAGGAGGGTTAATAGTGCCACTGTATAAGAAAGGGGATAGATATAGACAGGAAAATTATAGAAGGATTACGCTAATGAATACGGCGTATAAAGTATACGCGATGGTGGTGGCATAGAGACTGCGGAAGGATGTGGAGGGGAAAGGAATATTGACGGAGACGCAGGCGGGATTTAGGGCGGGTAGGAGTACTATCGACAATATCTACGTTCTGCAGCACGTGGTTGTGGGAGGCGATGGAGGATAGGGGAGTAGAGAGAGGCCCAATTGAGAGGGTGAGGGAGATATATAAAGAGACCAAAGACAAGGTAAGAGGAGGGGAGGGGATTTTGGAGGGATTCTGGATGGATAGGGGGTTAAGACAAGGGTGTCCACTTAGCCCAACGCTTTTTGCGATTTTAATTGCGGATATGAAAAGCAAGCTGGAGGCCGGGGTGGCAGGAGGAGTCAGGATAGGAGGGGTTAGAATTTGGTCACTAGCGTATGCAGATGACATAGTGTTGCTTGCAAATAGCGAGGAGGTCTTAAAGGAGATGATGAAGAGGTTGAGAAGATACCTGGATAAGAAGGGGTTAGAGCTGAATGCGGAAAAGTCCAAGGTTATGGTGTTCAGAAAAGGAGGGGGAAGGGAGAAGAGTGGAAGTGGAAGGGAAAGGAGGTGTAAGAGGTGAAAGAGTTTGTTTACTTGGGCTTCGTGTTTCGGAGGAATGGGGGAGTGGATGGTCACATAAAAGAGAGAGTGAGGAGGGCAGGAAAATATGGTGATGAGGCAGGTGTGAGGGTTGGAAAATTCCATAAAAATGGAAGTCTAAGCAAGTCAATTTTTTAATGCCAGCAGGCTGAAAAATAAACGTATATACATATATAAACGTTTCTTTGTCAGCCTGCTGGCCTTAAAAAATTGACTTGCTTACACTTCCATTTTCACAGAATTTTCTTAAAACTAACCCTTAAAAACTAACATCCATCCATTCCTTATCTCTACGCCGCACGGTCTTATCGCCTTGCCTTCCTCACTTTACACACCTTTCCTGCGTTCTATTTACCTCTTCACTTTCCTTCCACCCCTACACCTCTACTCCATACAATAGCACACTCGTCACTAGCGAATCAAACAGTTTCATCCTCCGTCGAAAATCATCTGCTAATAGGTTTTTTCCCAACCCCCACACCTGCCTCATCACCACATTTGCCCTCCTCACTCTCTCTTTTATGTGACAATCCACTACCTCATTCCTCCGAAACACGAAGGCCAAGTACACAAACTCTTTCACCTCCTGCAGATCCTTTCCTTTCCACTTACACTCTCCTCCTTTATCCCTTCCCCCTCCTTTTCTGAACACCATAACCTTGGACTTTTCCGCGTTCAGCTCTAACCCCTTCTTATCCAGGTACCTTCTCAACCTCTTCATCATCTCCTTCAAGGCCTCCTCGCTAGTCAGTTTTTGTCAAAAGTTCCCCACAAGCGTGGGTAAAATCAGGAAAATACCAAGACGTCAGGGAAAGTTTACCCACACGGGGTAATTTTTGTTGCAGGTAATCTTTACCCCGAAATCCGGGTAAAGTTTACACTTAGTTTTTTCTGTGCGGATATGCATAGCTGGGCATGTGTAAAATTTCTCTATAAATATTAAGTCGCAGAAAAACTGATGTGAGTATGTCTTCAAAAAATTCACCTAAAAATAGAGATATATTATATTATTATATTCACCAATAGAATCGAAGATAACGGTCAAGGATAAAACCAGAGTGCAGAGAAACTTCATCTCTTCTGATCAGAGATAAACCTTATTGATGTTTTAATGAAGAATTTGGGAAACAATGTGACTAATGACTATTCTAGTGATTCATTATCTTATATCATCTATTCTGTAGTCTTTATCAAGTAGATTCAAGGCCTCATGTTTTTACTTCTGAGATATTTATATATACATATTTGATATATTTGATGAGAGTCAGTTTCAACTAAAGAACTTTGATAACACCTTCCGTTAGAACTGAGTTAAACGACAATTAACCAGCGACTGGTCATTCACCGATGAATGCTAATTGTTTGTGTTTGTGCTGAGATGCCACCAGACGGTGAGGTAGATTCTTTACTAACCGATATCAGCTATACTTCCGAAAATTTCACCTAAGAATAATGACTTGATACTTGG
>CAKNXH010049717.1:0-11297 GCA_932178445.1 Andricus quercusramuli
TGCACAGGAACCGTCAAGATTACCTGTACAGGTTCGTGTGCAGGTTCATGTACAGGAACATGTAGAGGATCCTTCGAGGTTCCTGTACAGGAATTTTCAGCTGGGATATGCACATCGGCACAATAAAATCAGAGAATAAGATTTTTTTCATTAAAAAATGATACTTCTTTTCTATCATCAATTTGAAAATCAGAATATGATTCCATTTAATAAAATTATATTGTTATTTTTAAATTGTTAACGAAAAAGCTAACTTATTTTTATAAAAGAAATCATATCAATGTGGAAATCAATGAATTGAGGATATCTGAGTTATAACAGAGCTTGTCGTTGGAGACAGGTCTGAGTTAGAAAAAGGTGCTTTTGGTGACGGCAGTTTGTTTGTGTTAGCAAAAGGCCTCCACTTTTTATTACACTGACACGCATACCATAAAGAAACTAAAAATACAATTTCCTGGCCTGAAAAGTAGGTTTCCTAAAAAACGGCTTGATAAAACATTTACATCATAAATCGACGTGAAAAACTAAATTGCAAGGACCTTTAGGTTTAATCGTGTGGGTACCTATAATGTCCACAATAATAACCCATTGACATCTGGTTAAAATGTACACGGACCTCGCGACAATGATAATAATTCTTGGACCGATCCTGCTTAGAAATTAAGGAAGTTTTAGAATTAAGATTCTAAAACACTTATCCTCAAAAGTTGGGCGTTGAAAAACTTGATTTCCTTTTTTTTTAATTCATTTGATGAAACTTTATTTGAAGGGCTTTCCTGAAGGAAAAATAATGAGTCACTGTGGGTCTAACATGATATAACCCTAAGGTCCTTGCACTGTAAATATTCTTATAGATTTTTAATGTGGGTAGGTTTCTGATTATTTTGCAACAAAAATCAAAATCTTTCATCTATCCGTCTTTTAGAAAATCTACTTTTTAGGTTCAAAACTTGTATTTTTATTTCTTTTTACTTAAGCCATGCGTATCGGCATAATAAAAATTATATAATAGTATTTGAATTAAAAATCGAAAAGAAAAATTAAATTGCAAGGAACTTTGGGTTTAATCATGTGGGTCCCTTTAATTAAATTTTGCCTTGTTAGGCTGTTTTTTTATTTTTTAAATTATTTTCGATCTGCCCGTATGCAATTAACATATTCATTGTATTGAATATAAGTAGTACGCGTTTTTCTATAAAATGGAATACGACTCATTACTGTAGGAATTTCCGCACAATATGTGACGTGCGCCGAAGAAAGGGGGCTTACTCTCAAAAAATCGAAATCGAGGTTTTTACACCTTTCGATAGTTTTTGAGTTGCTAATAATTGAGTTGATAGGTACCCGAGAAATCGTGCTTTCGCTCGAGAGCCCGAGATCCCGTGAAACACCTCCCACCACTCACCACTACATCTCCGCGTCTCATCTATACCCCGTCCGTGAGCAGCGCCGCTATATGCGTGAGAATGTAGTGGCAAGTGGAGACGGAAGATTTCCTTAGTCTTCCCTCTCTCCTAAAAGTCGCGTCTATCGGGTCGACTTCGACCGCTCGTCCTGAAAAATCTTGCTTTCCAGAGTAAGCCCCCTTTCTTCGGCGCACGTCACATATGTTTAAAATATAGTATTAACAATACAATTTTTTTAAATATAATTGTAATTCTTTATTTTACTGCCCAATTTCCACTTATTAATTAAGAATTATAAAATATTCACTAACAATTAATTTCCATTGTAATTCGACCAAGCGTTTTGAAATTGAATTTATTTCAAATCATTCTATTCCTTCTTTTGCATACTCGAACTTTTCAATCCCATTCAGTACCGTTCTGTGCAATTTTCGATGGTCATTGGCAGGGATTCAATTTTATTGATCCTGACTTCGGATTTTCGTATTTTTAAATTCCTTTCAATACTGTTTTCTGTTTTGTTAAATTTTTCAAGGTGCATTGAAGGAAATTGATTTTTTCTTATACCTATTTCCCCGACGGTTTAGGAGACGACTGGAAGAATCAGGTATTGAAGTGAATTACATTTTTTAATCCCGATCAATGCAAGCCTTCTTACTGGGGAACACGTGTGTGCAAATATTTGTGGATATCATCCTGTGTAATTAACCTGTAAATATGGTATACGGCTACGGACAAATTCGCGGCTCAAAAGAAAACTTGTTTTTCAAAAACGTTTCGAATAACGACACAAAAAATCCAGAAAAAAAAACAAATTTTACAACGTCCAAGAAGACGCTAAAGACAGCCCACGGGTGGAAGCGTTCGTTTTCTTAGTAAACGGTAAGTAATTTTGTCATCGTTTCCTTCAAAATACTTTCGTTTTGTTTTAATTGGTCAAAATTTTTTGTCTACTTTTTGTCGCCATTCTCATTCCCACATGGAACTAAGTTACTGAAAAATTACGTTATTTGTATCTTCTAGGGTAACCTATTCGTTACTTTTTTGAAAAATAACTGGTAAAATAACTTTGTTACGATTTTTGCAGTACCTTGAAACTTTAATTTTAGTCACTTTGAAGTTACTTTGTGTTTTTTATATATTATCTCCGATTAAAAAAGGTCTATGAGTATCAGCTATTATATTTTTTGTTGAGAATCCATTTATTTTTCGTTTAATCATTTTAAAATTTATTTACAACAATTTAACTATTTCATTTGGCTGAAAAGAAACTTTTTTGTTCAAAATTCATATTTTTCATTTGAAAATACAACTGCTTTGCAGAAAATTTGTCTTCTTGGCTTAAAAATTCAACAGTTCAGTGGAAATTTGTTATTTCTCGTTTCGGAATTCTACTTTTTCATTCCAAAATTGATCTCTTTTGGTAAAAACATCTAATTTATTTTGGTTGAAATTCAACTATTTTAATATAATATTAATTTCATTTGACTGACGATTCAACCATTTTGTTGGAAAATCATCTATTCTATTTGGTTGAAAAGTGACTTTTTCGTGAAAAAATCATACTTTCTTTCTGAGTGCAACATTCGGCTTTTCAGTTTCAAAATTTATTTCTTCTGGTAAACAAATCTAACTTTTGTTGGTTTAAAGTCCAATTATTTTGATAGAAAATTAACTTTATTTGGTTAAGGATTCAGCTATTTTGTTGAAAATTCGTCTTCGTGGTTGAATTCAACTGTGAAATAAACTATTTTGGGGAGAAGTTCAACTAGTTATTTGGAAAATAACGAAACTTTTTGTTGGAAATTCAATTTTTTTTTCATGTTGATTTTGGTTGAGAAACTCATCTTTTTTGGTAACAAAATTTCTGAAGGGGGTTAATTCAACATGTCCCGGAAGTTAGATCCGCAAACTTATTTTTCCAAAAAAAATTAAAGTTGTGCTAGACTTTTTCTGATTTGTGCCGTAAACGGTTTTTTGAAAAATCAAAAATTACGGGCACAATTGTTGAAAAACGTTTTTTTTGCTAGATCCGCAACTTCTTAGTAGAGCAAACAGAAAAGTTGTGCTAGGCGGCTCGAAGTATACACAATTTTGTGCAGGAAAGAAAAATTCCAAAAACCTAACTCTTACCGAAAAAAAACCAAAAACCAAAAAATTGTATTATTTTCAAAAATTTCGAAAAAATAAAACTTGTGCTGGGATATGCTCGACAAATGCAGTCTTTATTCCCTTTGACAAAATTGAGTGAGATCAACAGTTCTCATATTAAAAACTCAAAAAACATAAAAGACACAAAAATAGTCAAATTTCAGAAAAATAAATTTGTGCTGGGTTGTGCTCGACAAATACAGTCTTTATTCCCTTTGACAAAATTACGTGAGATCAGCAGTTCTCATTTTAAAAACTGAAAACGTAAAACTCAAAAAACATAAGAGATCCAAAAATATTCAAATTTCGAAAAAATTCAATTCCAAAGTCATAAAACATACAATACCCTAAAATAATCAAAGTTCGAAATATCCAAACTGATACTGAATTTTGCTCGACGAAAGGTAATCGTTTACTCAGCTAACAAAATTGTGGAAGCCCAATAGTTTTCATATTAAAACCAAAAATGTAAAACTGAAAGTAACTCGAATTTGAAAATTCACGGTTAGAAAAAATGGCGCTTCATTATTAGGCATTTGTCGAGCACAACTCAGCACAAGTTTTATTTTTATGAAATTTGATTATGTTTGGATCTTTTATGTTTTCTGAGTTTTACGTTTTGAGTTTTTAATATGAGAACTGTTGATCTGACGTAATTTTTGTCAGAGGGAATAAAGACTGCATTTGTCGAGCACAACCCAGCACAAGTTTTATTTTTTCGAAATTTTCAAAAATAATACAATTTTTTGGTTTTTGGTTTTTTTTTGGTAACAGATAGGTTTTTGGAATTTTTCTTTCCTGCACAAAATCGTGTATACTTCGTGCCGCCTAGCACAACCTTTCTTTTTACTCTAGTAAGAAGTTGCGGATCTAGCACAAAAAACGTTTTTCAAAAATTGTGCCCGTAATTTTTGATTTGTCAAAAAACCGTTTACGGCACAAATCAGTACAAATCTAGCACAATTAAGCACAACTTTCATTTTTGTAAAAAAATAAGTTTGCGGATCTAACTTCCGGGACATTAATTCAACTTCTTTATTAAAAACGTGTCCTTTTGGTGGAAAATGTTACAACTTGTTTAAAAGTTTACCTAATCTGTTAAAAATTCAGTTTTTTGTTAGACGATTCATAATTTTAGTTGAAAATTTATATCTCATTGGGAATTTAACTGTTTTCTTCCAAATTCGTTTTTTTTTAGGGTGGAAAATTCAAATATTTTGCTGGAAAATTCAGCTATTTGGTTAAAATTGTACTTTTTTGTTGGATATTTAACTGTTCTGTTGGAAATTAGTCCTTTTGGTTTGAAAATGATAGAAAGTTCATCTTTTTGGTTGAAAGTTAATGTTTTTGTCGAAAATTAAAGTTTTTGGTATGAAAGTTTAACCATTTGGTTGAAAATTGATGTGTTTGATTAAAAATTGAAGTATTTTGGTAGAAAGTGCAAATTTATTCAAAAAATTGAGAAAAAAAGATTAAATTTGGTTGAAAAATAACTTTTTAAAATAAAACTATTATTTCCGGTATGACAATTCAACTATTTCGTTGAAAATTCATGTATTTTGTTGAAAATTTGAGTATTATGGTAGAAAGTTCAAATTTTGTCGAAAATTAACTTTTTTGATGGAAATTCGTCCTTTTGGCGTGAAAATTTATTTGTTTCTGCTAAAAATACAAATCTACATAATCAAAAAATTATAAAGGAGGCAAATTTCTTTTAATTCTTAAAATTTTAAATTGTAAATTAAAAAAAAAACACAACAGAATATATATACCGATTTCAAAACTGTTTTATATACTTGTTTTGGATGTCAGACCACAAATTGTTATCCCTCAGCTCAAACGATTCGATTAATTTTAACATTTTTACTTTGCTCTACTGAAGAGTTTAGTTTTAAATTTACATTGAAAGTATTAATTAGAGTAAGAAAGAAATTACAAATCCTGGAAATAAATATTTATAAGAATGATGTTGAACATATCAAAATCGTGTATTTAACTAATTTTATTTTATTCTCGGACTTTTTTTATATCACTGTGAATCACCAACGACCTGAGTATATCAAATTTAAAAAAATAAATTCTTTAATGGCAGAAATCATTGAAAAATCATTGACAATTATTATTTAATTCAAAAATCAATTATTAATCACTGAAATTTATTTATTTAAAAATATAACATTGCTTATAAAAAGATTGTTCTTTTCGACATATAAAAATAAATGTTTAATTTTTCCCCTATTTTCCCATTTTTCGTGAGAACATCACCCTATTTCCCCTTTTTTGAGCTTCTTTTACGCTGTGCACCCTGTAATACCCATTTCTTTTTACATTGCGAGACCATACGCGCGCTGAAGCGCGCGCGTTTTACTCATTTCGGTTAATGACAGTTTTGAAAATTCTATCTGATGATTAAAGTTTTTCAATTATTTAAGATTTTTATAAAAGTACATATGCCTAAAAATCATGAAAAAATAGTGTAATAATAATTAAATACATTCAATATTATTGCTATGTACATCGTATTCAAACTATAATCTATTTAAACAATTCTGTGAACACGCAATTTTTAACCAAATCACTTTGGCGTTGTTTTCCTAAGAAAATCCTTAATGCTTGCCCAGACCTAACTCGCGAAAACGCCACATACAATTCTCCATGATTAAATACATCTTTACGAAGATCTACTCCGATGTTATCGAAAGTTTGTCCCTGACTTTTGTTTAATAGTCATTGCAAATGCCAATTTTATTGGAAATTGGCTACGTTTGAAAGTAAATGGATAAGCATCTTCACAGTACAGTGTGATACGATGGATGAATACAACTTCTCCTGCTTTATCACCTGTTAAAATTCTACATCGCAAAAGATTATTTGCAAGCTCTAGTAACTGCAAGCGCATCCCGTTACAAAGACCTTCGTCAATACTAAGGTTACGAATCAGCATGACAATGCAATTATTTCTTAATCTTAATTCATGTGGTGGAATATTTGGTGGATTCAATGTGTTTAAATATTCTGGCAGTATTGCGTCGGTGATATCCCCATTATCACAGTTTTCAACATTATCAACACTGGTATAAGGTCGTTCTGTATTTTTGTCTAATAGCTCAACTACTCTGGAATTGATTTCCTCGACATCAACATTTCGTGCTGACAATATAGCTATCTTTGATATATCTCCAAATCTTTGTTCTTGTATAATTTTATTGAACTGCCATCTCCAACGTACAATAAATACCTAGCAAATTCTTGTTGCCCAGGCAGAGTACGCATATTCTCTGTCAATGACAATAAGAAGAATTTTTTCCAAAGTGAACTGAATTTAATTCATAAGTTTACCAACTCACTGCGAGTTGCATGAGTGTTTACAGGCAGTAATTGTCTAAAATCTCCTCCTAGAATCATAATTTTCCCACCAAATGGCAAATCAACATTCATAAAATCACGTAGTGTACGATCTGCCAATTCCAAAGAATACCTAGGGGCCATTGGAGCTTCGTCCCAAATAAAGACATCAACTTGTCGCAAGTATTGTGCATCTTCAGATTGGCTTTTTATACGTGAAACAGAATCGGAGAACAGAGGAACTGGTATACCAAAAGTCTTATGTACAGTTTTTCTATAAGGAAGTAATATCGCAGCAATACCTGTGAATGCCATTGAATAGTTTAATTTTCGTTAAAAAAAACAACGAATCTCCTAGAAAACAGTTGAATTTCTACTAAATTGTTTGAATTTTCTACCCAAAAATATGAAATTTCAAGACATGTTAATTTTCAGCCTAACAGATAAATTTTCAGTTAAAGAAATTGATTTTCATCTCCAAAAAAGTAAATTAAAAAAAAAAGCTGTTCGCTTTTCAACCAATGAGTTGCATTTTCAATCAAAGTAAAATCTTATCTTTGTATTTTTTTTAAACTTGTCAATCATATTTGAATTTTGAAAGGTTTCATTGATTTCATTTTTTTCATGCAAGCTGTTATTATAATCGTACATTTCATGATTGAAAAGTGCAATTAATGTATTCTATAAAATATGTGACATATATTTATAAATCTGTCGGACGCAAGCCGAGGGCACTGATAGAGGAGGTGAGCCAAGCTTTTGAAATCGGCGCCACAGTCACGCGCAAGCGCGCAATCAGGAAGGAAAGTTGCAGGCGTATCCCTAGACGCTTGTTTAAACGAAACGTGCGTAGAGTTCTTAAATGCTCAAGAATTTATGTTAAGCAAATGCTCCCGAGAGTATGCTCAGCATTCACGCTCAAACAGAGCATTTATAGAGCATTTAAGAGAATTTAAAGTATTTATTGCTTAAACAAATATATATCATAATTAATACATATATTTTTACAAAAAAATTTTAGAGTGAAATGAATATATACTTTTTTTAAATTACAGAGTTGCTACTGGTCAGGTAATTCCAGAAAGGCGGAGAACGTCAGGAAAAACCTGGCAGATTTAGGGAATTTTCGATAAATTGAAGTTGAAATTAATTTTATTATTATGGTTAAAAATCGCCACTATTTGGCTGAAAATTAATCTGTTTTGGTTGAGGATTCAAACCATTTTGTATAAAATCCATGTAGAAAATTTTATAGAAAATACCAAAAACTATTTTTGGTATAAAATCAAAATCCTTTTTGTGGTTGAAATATAATATATCACGTTTTTCGTTGAGAATTCATATTTTTTGGTAGAAAATTCAACTACTTAGTTGGAAGTGAAACTACTTTGTTAAAAATTTATTTATTCGGTTGATGATTCATCATTTTAGTTAAAATCTCCCTCTTTTATTGAAAATTTAATTCTTTTGTTGACAATAATGTTTCCTAGATGATACTTAATTATTTTAACTGGAAATTTAACTCGTACATGTTTGGTTTAAAATTTATCTTCTTAAGTTGAAGATTCAAATTTTTGGTTTAAAATTCCTGTATTTTGTTGAAAATTCAAATGTTGTGGGAGAATATTTCATTTTTTTGTGACTAATTCATCTTTTTGGTTGAAAATTCCTTGAAAAATTAAAATATTTGTTTGAAACTTCCTGTACTTTGTTTAAAAATTCATCTATTTTGTAAGAAAATTCATATTATCGGTTGAAAATTGATCGTTTTGATTTGAAACTTGTATTTTTCTTATTTAGAATTAATTTTTTGAGGTGGAAATATAACTGTTCCATTTTTTGTCGATAATTCATCTTTTTGACAAAAATGTAGTCCTCTTGGTTAAAAATTATACTATTTCGTTGAAAATTTACTTTAATTTGATTGGAAATTAATATTTTAACTGCAAATTTAAATAGGTATCCTATTTTTAGTTGAAAATTTATCTGTTTTAGGTTAAAATTCAACTATTTGTTGAAAGTCCGTCTTTTTTGGTAAAAGAGTACTCTCATTAGTCGAAATTTCACCTTTTTGGTTGAAAATTTAACAGTTTTGTTGACAATTCGTTTGTTTTTTGTTTGAAAATTTATTTTAGGAACTGAAAATTATCCTAATTTATTTTTTGTGGAAAATTTATCTTTTTAGTTTAAAATTCCTGTATTTGGTTGAAAATTAAATTTTTTTAAATTGAAGATTCATCATTTTAGTTGAAAATTTACTTTAACTATTCCATTTTTTGTGGCAAATTTACTTTTTTTGATGGAAATGTAATCTTTTTCGTTGAAAAATTATCTGTTCAGTAGAAAATTTAATGAATCTATTTTTTAAAGAATTAATTTCTTTGGCTAAAAAGAAAACTATTTGGTTGAAAATTCTTTTTTATTTGTTGATAGAGAAAATTTATGTTTTGGGTTGAAAAATCCACTGTTCGGTCAAAAATTCATATTTTCGGTTGAAAATTCATCATTGTGATTGAAAATTAATTTCTTTGGTTGAAAATTTGTTTCTTTTTGGATGAAAATTAATTTTTTTAACAGAAGATATAACTATTCCATTTTCGCTTGAAAATTGATATTTTTAGTTAAAAATTAATTAATTTCGCTGAAAACTCGTTTTTTCTAAATATACTTCTGTAACTGAAAATTGAAATATTATATTTTTGGTTTGTAAATTCATCTTTTTTGGTTTAAAATTGAATTACGTCGTTAAAAAATAATTTTTTTGTTATCAAAAAAGCACATTTTTTTCTTAGTTGAAAATTATACTATTTTGTTTAAAATTTACTTTAATTTTATTGAAGATTAATTTTTTCGGTGAAAATTGAACTATTTTTTGAAAATCAATGTATTTGGTTCAAAATCAAATTTTTAAAATTGAAGATTCATCATTTTAGTTGAAAAATCACTTGAACTATTCTATTTTTTGTTAAGAATTCATTCCTTTCATTGGAAAAAAACTATTTCGTTGAAAATTCGTTTTTTTTGTTGATAGAAAATTCATCTTTTGGATTGAAAAGTCTACTATTTGGTCAAAATTTAATATTTTTGTTCAAAAATTCATAATTGTGATTAAAAATTAATTTATTTCGCTTGACAATTTATATTTTCAGTTAAAAATTAATTAATTTTACTGAAAACTCGTTTTTTTAAATATTCTTCTCTAACTGCAAATTTTGAATATTATATGTTTGGTTTGTAAATTTATCTTTTTTAGTTTCAGATTGAATTATTTTGTTGAGAATTCATTTTTTTTATTGAAAATATTGATTGTCCCAACTAAAAATTTAATTGTTACGTTTTTTGTTGAAAAATAATTTGTTTCAATGAAAACAAAAATATCTTGTTAAACATTTTTTTTCTGTTGAACATTTATTTTTCTGACATTTCAACTGTTCTAATTTTGGTTGAAAATTGATTTTTTTCAGATGAAATTCGTGTGATTTGTTTAAAATGAGTCTTTTTGATAGAAAATTAATGTTTGGAGTTGAATTTAAAGCGATGCATTTTCCCGCGAAATTTAAACAATGTAATTATTATTATTGAAAGTAGAAAATACGATTGTTTAAATCCTAATTCAAAATACTCAAAAATGCTCATTAAATTCTAAAAGCACATAAAGGTCGAGCATATTCTCGAGCATATTTTCATGCTCGTGAGAATTTCTCCGAGCACTTAAACTCTTTAGAACACTACACGTGCGCGTGCTTCTCAACTGTAGCTTTATCCACTGCAGTGTTCCCAATGAAGAATTTTTGAAAGTAGCAGTTCCGTTTTTAATCGATACAAGCAACACGTTTCGAAGAAGCTTTACACTCACAAAGCCGACACGTTTCGAAAAATTTTGTGTCCTGCAGTGGGACTCAAATGCTGTTTCGAAGTAGAAAATTGAACAAACCTCTCTTTCTATCTCCATACATTAGAAAAAGAGGTCCGTTCGATTTTCGACACGCTATCGGAATCTCACTGCTGCCGGAAAAGGATCGACATATGTAGTACTGGACCATGAAACCATAATTAACAAAATATAACCATCAATATAAATCATGTAATTATATGACTGATAAACCATACTAATATCATTATTGTTTCTTGGTTAATCATAGTAAATAATAATATTATCCATAAATAAAATTATTTAAAGAAAACAAATTCAAATGAGGACGCGGAATTTCCGAACGGCAAGTATCGATTGTCGAAAATCACAATCGATAACTACACGACGAATCAGAAGTGCGGAAAAGGCGTTACGATCTTTCGACTTAGACTCAATGACTGATTTATTGGTTTATCATAGTAAATGATAATATAATACATAAATAAAATTATTTAATGAAACCAAATTCAAATGAGGAGCCG
>CAKNXH010049718.1:0-27555 GCA_932178445.1 Andricus quercusramuli
AAAAGAAATTAAAATGTATATTTCAAAAACGGAATTGATAAGGTATTTAAAACGTTTGAAATTCGACGATATTTGTTCGCAAATTAATGAAATTCAATTTGCACCTTCTTACCGGGCTGATCTGCCGAAATCTGGAGCGTGCGTACGTATCCCAGGCAAAATACTACAACGAGAGTAAGCGTGCTCGTTCGTTTCGGGTGGGTGATCTTGTATTGAAGCGTCAGCGCGTGTTATCTAAAAAGGAAGACAACCTTGCAGCTAAATTATGCGACAAATTTGACGGGCCTTATAAAATCAAGCGCAGGTTGTCTCCCGTTGTGTATATTTTGATTACCGAGAAAGGAAAATACGCGGGTAAAGAGCACATTCGGCACCTCAAGCCTTATGTACAGGATATACCACATGTGACCAATAACCAGTAAGTAAACAGTAGTTATAGGGTTCTCCTTTATTTATTTCAGATTATCGAGCAATCAAAAACCCTCCAAAAGGGGTCAAGTCGCGCCAGGTCAGCCCCAGGAGGGGCGACCACCCAAGCGGTCAGGACGGCGGCCAGCACCAGCGCCGGAACACCCGGCACATCCGGGGCCACCAATCGCCCAAGTCGCAGCCGCGAAATTAAATGGACCCCCTGCAGGCGGGAGGGTTACCGCACGCCCTCGCCCCCTCATCCACCCCGAGCAATAACGAGATGCTATTAGAACAGCGATGGATGAGGGTGCTAGGTTATGACAACCTCTCCCGCCAAGGATGGCTAAAGATGGGCGCCCCGAAACCACGAGCGTATCGGGGGCCCACCCACAAAAGTTGTTGGGCTTTCAGCCAGGTTGGACACCTGAGGGGCCAGTGCCCAAACCCCGGGCAAACGACGCCGATCTGCCTTGGGTGCGGCGAGCCGGGGGTAAAGAAACCCTCGTGCCCGAACTGCGGCCCGCTCTACGCCTCCGACAAGGTCTTGTTGGGGGAGTGGCGCCGCAGGCCGGGCCAACAGATTCTCGACAGGGGGGAAAAGTTGGTGGCACAGCAGGCAAAGATCCACCAGGCCGGCCATGCTAATGGCCTCGCCGCGGCACGCCGCTAATCACCGGCTCGCCCCACTCAAAGCGACTGTACTGTCATGCAATTCCGAAACGCAAATCACTTTTCCAAAAAGAAGGACGTTTATTTTCCGTTTAACTTGAGTGATATTAGATTCTTTTTTTTGTTTTCTCTCTCATTTCAACATGAATGGATTTATTTAATTTTCTTTTATTTTGTGATCGAGCGTCAGAATTTGTAAAATTGACTAGTCTTATATCAGCCAATGTGACCTAGATTTATGAAAAGAATTTCGTAATACAAGAACAGTAAGCATTAAAAGAGTATTTCGTAATTGAAGGAAGACTTTCTTTACGAAGTCTTATCCAGAATTAATAAGAAGCGGTTTAAAATGCCTTTGTATTTATCATTTAAATTAAATTAAAAACTGTATGAACATTTGGATGTGAGAAAGTTGCCAAGAGAAATTTTTTTTTGTTATTTGAAAGTGATGTGGCGATAATTTATAAAATGGCGTTGTGCTATCTTGAAAAATGTTGTTCGTCAATATTCTTGGCAAAATACGAAGAGCGCGTCTAATGGAGGCTTGGTGTCTTTTAGGATATGAATCGGTGCGTATGCGTGCGAATGTTTGGCTGGTCCATTTACGACCTGATTGTTCGTTAATGTATTATAAAATTGTGATACTAAAGCGCATTATAAACCGTTATCCCATCGATCAAAACCATTTTCTGGCGAGGGGTGTTTCGAATTCATAGTTAGTTCTGTAAGATGTAGAATACATCCAGTGAATTCCGGGAAGAAACACCGTGCTATTTTCATTCAAATTCAGTCTTTAAGATTGATGTTTTAAATCCGCACGATAACAAGAGAGAGTCAGGAAAAATGTTGTAGTACTCTTGGGAATCGTCGCACTTCCCAAAATTGAACTGAGGTTTCAATGAACGGCTTAAAAGTTTTGTAGACAAGTTATGTGAATGCACCCCGACTAGATTATCATCGAATACAGACTAGACATCGAATACAGGAAGTCCATTGTTCCTGTAGCGATTATGGGATCGGATCGATATTTTGTACAGAACTTTTGACACTTGAGAATTTCGTTGACATTTGGAGCTTCACTCACTGTTCGAAGCGGCCTGGCTCCGCTCAAGCCTGTAATGGACGCACAGACATGCTCCGTGTTCTTCTTCTTATAATAAAGAATTTTGTTGACATTATACAACGTATACCTCAACATCTTATTTAACCTACCCTTAATTTAAATTTTAAATGGATACGAGACCTGCCAGGCGAGGAAGACCCGCGTTCCAGCACCCTCTAAGGTAATTGATTCACCAAAAACACTTTTTGTTGTGTATCAGGTCCAAAACCATCCCGAGCCACCAGTTCGTCCCAGCCTCAGCTCAACATCCCCTAACTACCCATACTTCGCGGAATTACCCTGTCCCACCTGCTTAGCTCCAATTTTATTTTTGGTTATGGCTTATGATTTTATAGCTTATGATTTTGCTAACCGTTATTATTTTCCTTATGGCTTATGATTTTGCTAATCCTTATTTTATATTATGACTTATGATTTCGCTAAAACAATTTTATTATTATTATTTCTCATTTCCGGTTGTGGCTTATAATTTAGTTTTGCTTCATTGTTTTTTTTTGCTAATCGAATCGATGAGTGCTCTTGGAGGGGTCAGGCGAGGCTCTTGGTCCCGTTAGAGATCTTGAGGATCGTTGTCGCTTGCCGGGTTATCAAAGGAGAACCTCGAGCTTCCGTTTAAGCAGGGGGGTGTTGTGACAGGGTAAAGTTGACTTACCTGTCACTTCAAAGTGATATCCGTATTAGATGTTTTTTTTGTTGAGACTTTGAATCCATCGAGACCAAGAGCGGAAGTCACCTCGGCCAGGAGCACTCGTCAGAAATTGTTCATTTAGATTATTTACTCCGTAAATTCTGTTTTCATGTTACCTAACCTCCATCAGTCAAAACCGAGATCAAAGACAACTACTAAAGGAGCCAGGGACGGGTCGTCCGATCAGAGGTTTACTAAGAGTTTCCAACGTACCAATCACCAACCATGGTCCAAGCATCCCACGTTCCCATGGTTACCGACTTCAATCCAAGATGGGGCCATGAACGCTGCATATCACTAGCACCGTATCTGGCCGTCATCCCCACCAGTCTTGAGCGCCGTGTCAGCAAGGCGTGACGTCACTAGAACATCAAGTTCAAGAAAGCCAAGGGTGGCTAGGTGCAGCAGAGGGTTCATTGGAGTTAGTCAACGCACCCTGAGTCAGAGATCCGCCACCAATCATGGTTTTACTACTTTGCGCCGCCATCTTCCTGATGACAATACAAGTTGGCGGGTCCCGAAAACTCAGTAGTGGTCTCGTTTCTGATCGCCATCTTCCACTATGCAGCGATATATTCCTCGACATCCGATGTGCAATCCGCCATACACGATACAAGCTAACGACTGCATGACAACCAGGGCCGAACCGCTATGTCGAAGGATTACCAAGGTTCTGGTACGCTGGAATGGTTACATAGGTGACGCCATCTTGAGGGAGTTTACGACTTCTGACCGGAAATTTGATAAGAGCAGTTCCAACAGTCATTGGCTGGGCTATCAACTGGACTTCAACTTCGAAATCCGACCGCGCTGCGAAATACTACCGAGCAACACGCGCGTTGAAAACTGTAAATCCGGTAACTTATGCAGATTGTTAACCTAGAATTTACTTAGGGTTATGTTTCCATGGAACCTTTCATCTAGCATAAAAGTATTCAAGTACCTATGAAAGGTTTCATCAGACAAAAAGTTCGAAATGCGCGAAAGGTCCCATGTAAGTTTATGCGCATGCGCGCTTGCGTCTGGTCGAGGTTAGTTTATTGGCACGTCATGAATCTTGGGGATTTATGTTTAGGTTAAGAGTTGTTTATGAGAAATTGGACATTGTTACTGTTCACTTGCGGCAAATAGTTTATAATCTTTGCTAGTGACCATTTAGTTCGTAGTCCGCCTGCGAGGCGCGCTGTAGTTGAAACTCGGTAACCCTTGGATTTCCGATGTAAGTTTTAGTATTTAGCGTAGAAATCGTAATTTAAGGTATACCGATAGGATTCATGTTAAGGCTCTTTTATACCTTCCGTCAATCGGTCGTCGACCAACCAATATATCGAAATATCCATTCACACCTCCGCAAAATTCAGTGAAATCTAGTAATATTTTAATAAACTTTCAGTGAGTTTTAGAATATAACTAAACTATTACTAGATTAAAATGAATTTTCCGAAGGTGTGAATGGATATTCCAATATGTTTGTCGGTCGACGACTGATTGACGGAAGGTGTAAAAGAGGCTTTAATGTTCCGCGAATATTGTCAGGGAATATTGTCACACCATTAGCCAACGATGGAACTTTAGTTCATAGTTCTACCGATAGTTGCGCTGACTCGAGGTTTGTGAATACGCTTGCATGCGATCAACCTGGGTGTTCACGGTCTTGGTGCGTCGCATGAGGACGTTCACTTACGTTCTTGGTCTGGAATGGGACACGCGAGCCACGTGGGCAGTATAATTTCGTGGATTTATTCCGTACCTTTGGACTTTGTACACTTGGATTTTACATTTGGATACATTTGGATTTTGTACGAGCGGTTTTCATACTTTGGATATCAAATATTGAATTCAACGGAAGATGTCAAAGGTAAATCCTTTTATTACTCGACAGGCGACGCAATGGCAGACGTTGATTCTGGTGTTCTTCCGGTCTGGCCCATTGCCTCGCTTGCCCCCTTCTTAAGAGTGTACTCGCGTGAATTTGCTCTTGATTTTGTCGGTTCATTTTGTCGTGTCAGTGCGTAGGGTCTTCGTGTAGATTTTAGGATTCGCGCATAGATTTTCCGATTCTCCGTTTCCAAAATGGCCACACGTCGATTTTCATGTCTTCGACCACGTGTTCACTTTATAGTCTCCTTCTAAATATTGTCGCGGATTGACTGTTCTGTTTGATCCTTCTAGTGCAATAATAAAATACCGAATTGTTTTTTTTTTCACGTAATAATTCAAATGGCCGTTGTGTTTATTAAAGAACCACCCCTGTGATTCCTTGCTCTTCTAGCTTTTCTTCTTTTAGGCTTTCAGGTTTTATATAAGATTTTTACATTTTATAATTTCATTGAGAAATTTTGCCGGGTCATCAGTTGCAATTTTTTTTTTTATCTCGCTCAAGGATCCTGGCTGGCGCCCAGATATATTTTTCCTTTGGTATTTCAGGTCTTGCAAAAATAAACCATTTACGTATACCCACGTATATACGGATACGTATATACGTGTGTATACGCAACCGACTATCTGCCATTCGACGGGGGGATAAACCAACCCTCGCAGTACAAAGATTGTAATGATTTAACAAAGATTTCAATAATTTAACCAATATTGTTGGACATTTTACAAATATTTAAACTATTTTGCAAAGACTGAACGATATTTCCAAAAGATTTCAGATGAGGGGCTAAAATATATTGCCGGATATGTCGCTTGGCGATTCTCTCGGGATTCGTCTCTTGACGTCTATACTTCTTCGCTACCGGAAAAGCGTCCAGGAGAATGGATTGACCACTTGTCACGCGGGTATTTAAAGGCTCCGACTGACAAAATGGTGACAGCTGCCCGAGTGATGACTGAGGTTTTTGAAAACTTCCATGGATCAACGTTTTCGAAAGAGCCAAAGATTTTCGAAACTGTCGCTTTAAAAACGAGCGCACTATTGTCCGAGAAAATCGAAATGAAAGCCTTACTTTGTTTAGTACGCACGAGGACGTACATACGACTACGGAATCTCAACCAGCAATTATCCACTGAGCGAAAGAAAAGAAGGGACACAAAAAGAATGTCAAAAGTGACGAATATTAGGCCTGCCTGATGACGAATATTAGGCCCCCCTGCGAACAAAACTTTACACATGTAAATTTCTAGTAGAAAGTGTAAACACTCGGTTGAAATACTTTGTTAAAATTCAGTTGTTTGGTTGAAGATTCATAATTTAAGTTGAAAATTCATTTTTTTTGTTAAAAATTTAAGTATTTCGTTTCAAATTCGTTTTTTTTTGTACAAAATTCAAATATTTTGGTACAAAATTCAACTATTTGGTTTAAAATTATTTTTTTTTATTAGAAATGTAACTCTTTTTGTGAAAATTCGTCCTTTTGGTTTCTCAATGATAGAAAATTCAACTACTTCATTGAAAATTACTATTTTTGTTGTTGACAATTAATATTCTTGGTATGAAAATTCAAGTATTTACAATAAAAATGAATGAATTTTGTTAAAGTATTAATTACTTAGACAGAAAGTCCAATTATTTGGGTGAAAATCAACTTTTTTGTTGGAAATTTATTATTTTCGTTTTGAAAATGGAACAGTTGTGTACAAAATTTGTGTTTTTGGTTTGAAAACCTAACAAAGTATTTGAAATTTTTGGTTCAAAATTCTACCTTCTTCGTTTCAAAATTGATCTCTTTTGGTAAAAAAATCTCAACTTTTTTAATGCAAAATTCAACTATTTTGGTGAAATTTTAATCTGACTTAGTTGACGATTCAGCTATTTTGTGGAAAATTCGTTTTTTCTGGTTGAAAATGTAACTACTGGGTTGAAAGTTGAAATACTTTCTTAAAAATTCATTTGTTTGGTCATCGTAGGCCTAAAATGATTCTCCTATCATACTTTTTCGTAAGAGAGAAGTAAAGAAATCTTCCAAAATATTTGACATATCCTTCATGACATTACGACTGTAGAATTTTGTATCATGAGATTATATCATTGTAAATTATACGTTGCTGAACTTGTATGTTTATTTAATTGTTATATGTTGTAAATTCCTTTTTTTATACGAATATAAGGTGTGAATATGTTTCTCTGTGTACAATAAGAGGTTTTTTTAGCATTTACCTGCATGTATATACGAATTATAAGAACTGATATTATCATAATACAGACTATGATATCCATATTTTGCATTTATTTATTTTCACTTTGAGACCCAAATCAAACTTCTTTTTTCTTTTCAGGCAATGGTACTTCATTTCAGTTTCCTTAAAAGGTAAAATCTGTCATGTGCATCGAGAGGTTATGTTATCCATATTTCATCTACTTTACTAGGATAATAAGTTATATATTCCTTAATATTTTCTATTATCTATCACATTATTTTCAAACTAATTTAATTGATTTAGAAATTCTACAATTTGTTTATCTTTTACTTGAAAT
Source organism: Andricus quercusramuli (assembly GCA_932178445.1). NCBI lineage: Eukaryota > Metazoa > Arthropoda > Insecta > Hymenoptera > Cynipidae > Andricus > Andricus quercusramuli. Next base: position 7,312 of record CAKNXH010049718.1, read on the forward strand.
CTTCTCTCATGACATTTACGTCCTTTCAAATATACTACATTCTCGCGCACTAACTTATCCATTATGGCCCCCGGTGGCTGAATTCTTCCTATTGGTTAACTTTTTTTTAGTTGCGCGTGCTCATTCACCACATGTTCGAGTTCCACCACCACGTCCCTCTTCACAGGTCAAGAGGCTTGCGGGGTGGTCGCTCTCGCGAAGTTGAATGAGTAGAGGTCGGTGGTGGTGTTAAATTCCCATCTGGCAAATGAGCAGTTTTCCCCAGCTTGGGCAGGCCTGTTGTAGAATCTGAACATCGCCACAGTACTGAACAATAAATCAGGAGATTTCAAGGAAAATCATTATATCAGTAGCCAGCCTCAAAAGTCAGTGGATCTCCCGATAAATCAGTAGCAATGGCAACGCTGCGCTAGTAACAGGTTACCTGGGAGGTAACAGGCTTCAACCGGCACGCGAAATGTCGGTGTCTCTGTAATGAAAATAAGTTTTTCTATGATAAAAATTTGTTTTAAACAATTTAGAAAAACTATAAAATAAAATAATTGGATAATAACATTATGTTCATCTAACTTTGCAGATGAAATTGTTTTTTCTTTTATATAGTTTATCAAAAGCATTGATAGGTTAAGTGTGATTCAGAGGCGGCTGATCCCTAGGGGGTACATGGGGCAATGCCCTTCTGAGAAACCGATCAGGGAGGGGCAAAATATTGATTTTCCCCCCTCTGAAATCGAATGATTAAGGGCGCTTTCACACTTTGCATGCAGAAAGTCCACAAGAATAAAAGAGATGGAGTTTGAGTTTTTTTTTAATCTACCTGAAATCTTTGTTAAATAATTGAAGAAGTTGTGAAATCTTTTTAATCAATCCGAAATCTTTGCGAAATATTTAAAAATTTTGAGATCTTTGGGAAATCATTGTAATCTTGCTGAAATATTTTTGAAATATTTGGTAATATTTGTGAAATTTTCGAAACCTTTGGGAAATCATTCAAATCTTTGTGCAATCTTTGAAATATATCTAAAATCTTTGCAAAAACTTTGAAATCTCAATGAAATCTTTGGAAAATCATTGAAATATTTGTAGAATTTTTGGAAATCTTTGCGGAATATTTGATACATTTTTGGAATATTTCATGATATTTGTGAAATTATTAAAATCATTGTGCACTAATTGAAATCTATCTGAAATTTTTGTGAAATAATTGAAATCTTTTGAATCGATCCGAAATCTTTGCGAAATATATGAGAAATCTTTTAAATCTTTAGGAAATCATTGCAATCGTTTTGAAATCTTTCTGATATCTATGGAAAACTTTTCAAAATATTTGGCAATATTTGTGAAATTATTGAAATGATTGAAGTCTTTGTGAAATCTTTTAACTCTATCCAAAATCTTTAAAATCTGTATTGAATCTTCGGTAAATTATCGAAATCTTTGTTCAATCTTTGATATCCATTTGAAATCTTTGTGAAATAATTGAAATCTTTGGGAAATCATTAAAATCTTTGTAAAATCTTTCTGAAATCTTTGGAAATCTTTGCGAAATATATTTAAAATATTTTTGAAATATTTGATAATATTTGTGAAATTATTGAAATCTTTGTGAACTCTCTGGGAAATCAGTGAAACCCTTGTGTCCTCTTTGAAATCTATTTGAAATTTCTATGAAATAATTGATATCTTTTAAATATGTCCAAAATCTTTGCGAAATATTTGTGAGATTTTCCAAATCTATGGAAAATCATTGACATCTTTGTGCACTCTTGGAAATCTATCAGAAATCTTTGCGAAATATTTGAAATATTTTCAAAATATTTGATAATATTTGTGAAATTACTGAAATCAAATCTTTGGGAAATCATTGAAGTATTTGTAAAATGTTTTAAATCTATCCGAAATCTTTCCGAAATATTTCTGAAATTTTTGAAATATCTGGGAAATCATTCAAATCTTTGTGAAATCTATGGAAATCTTTGCGAAATATTTTTAATACTTCTGAAATATTTAGTAATATTTGAGAACTTTGTGCAATCTTTGAAAAATCATTGAAGTCATTGTGAAATCTTATAAGTCTATCCGAAATCTGTGCTAAATATTTGAAGTCTTTGTGAAATCTTTGGGAAATTATTGAAATCTTTTAAATCCATCGGAAATCTTTGCGAAACCTTCAAAATTTTTGCGAAATCTTTTGGAAATTATTAAAATATTTGTGGATTATTTGAAATCTACCTGAAATTTTTACGAAATTTTCTGAAATCTTTGCGAAATATTTGAAATATATTTTTTAAATATTTGCTAATATTTGTGAAATTTGTGGAATCTTTGGAAAATCATTGAAATCTTCGTGAAATCTTTGGCAATATGAATTTTATACCTGTATTTATTATTATTTGTTATTTATTATTCATTGTTATTTACTATTTCAAACTTTTCTGTCCTACCTTGTCCTCTTTTTCAAAATTTTCTGTCCTACTTTGTCCTCTTTTTTAAATAAAGTTTTGTCCTACTTTGTCCTCATTTTTCAAAGCTTTTTGTCCTACTTTGGAAAATCAATTATGGTCAGCCTACCTTTTCTTGACAGGCCCATGTCTCGCTACAGTATAGTACAGTCGGTACGAATATAGAATTATGTATGGCCGTTTTAGCTTTTTTTGATGTTTTTATTTGTGAGGATGGACCCTGCTCTACTGATAACCTGCTTACCCTTATTTATGCGCATATCTAACTCCCCATCTATTTTTCGGTCGTTAGTGAATAGACTACCTAGATATACGTACTTGTCAACTTGTTCTAATCTCTCATCATTTAGGACAATGTTGCATATTGTTTTCTCACTTTTTCCCTCGAACGCCATGCTTTTCGTTTTATTCACGTTAATTTTGAGGCCCATGTTCTTCATGTTTGTATTAAGTTTATTCAACATTCTTTGCAAGTCCTCGACTGATTCTGCCATAATAATCTTGTCATCTGCGAAAACTAACCCACGTACCTTGACTGTTTCGAGATCTACATCTTCTTCGTAGAAAAGGGCAGTTCTTAGACACTTATCCATGAATATGATAAATAGCCACGAGGACATAACGCATCCTTGATTCACGTCTTGCATAATATCGAACCAGTCACTCAGTTTCCCATTTACCCTTACACTCGCTTTACTACCTGTATATATTGTTTTTATTGCTTGAAGGAGCCCTCCATTTACTCCGTACTCTTTAAGGACTTCCCAAAGTTCACTTCTACTTACCTTGTCGAATGCTTTTTCTTGGTCAATAAATGTACAGAAAACTTTCTTTTCTACTCTCAAGCTTTTTTCTGTGATCTGTCTTAGGCTAAATATCTGATCAGTACATGATCTTCCTGGCATAAATCCACTCTGGACAAGGATAATAAGTTATATATTTCTTAATATTTTCTATTATCTATCACATTATTTTCAAACTAATTTCATTGATTTAGAAATTGTACAATTTGTTTATCTTTTACTTGAAATCTTCTCTCATGACATTTACGTCCTTTCAAATATACTACATTCTCGCGCACTAACTTATCCATTATGGCCCCCGGTGGCTGAATTCTTCCTATTGGTTAACTTTTTTTTAGTTGCGCGTGGCTAGACCGTGTATTTTTAGATCATGGCCAGGCAGCCATCCTGCAGAATATCCATAAGAGTGAAAGAAACGGACCATTCTGATCGTTCGCTATCTCTTTCACTCTTGCTGACTTTTTCAGGCTGCCTGCCCCTGATGGCAAACGAGTTATGAAACGGCCTTTATAGTCACTTGTGGCTTGTAAGGGCGCTTTCACACGATTGCAGGTCAGCTGAATGAATGCAGAAAGTCCACAAGAGTAAGAGAGATGGAGAACAGCCTGTCTCTTTCACTCTTAAGAACCTTCTGCATGCAATCTGCTGATCAGCAATCGTGTGAAAGCGCCCTAAGCAAGCATGTTAAATTCTGATGAGGGTTGATGTCCTTGCACTTTATACATGCGTTTTAAGGTTATGGATGAGGCCGTAGACTGCAATCCGTGTGTTGATGACTTGATGTCCAAGAGGTACATATTGAAACCGTTTCGGTAAGTTCAATTTACAATTTCAAGATTATTACTCGCTAATTGTAACTTCAATAAACAAATTAGTGTTTTTTCGTCTTAAGAGTTATTGTATAAAAATAATAAGGACTTTGTTGTGTGACAAATATATTGCCAATTTTAATTGGCAAGCAGAAGCCCATCTATCAATTGTTTCGAAGGCGGCTAGTAATCTAGTTTTTTTTCGGCAAAATGAGTTTTAGGGAAAATGAAATTTCGGACAAATGAATACCTACCCATAGAGTATTTCCATTAAGCCATAAAATTTCAAAATGGCCGAATAAGTCATTGAGAGCACTCGTGCTTTATACATTGAATCCCATGTAATATACTTTTCGAGGATCAATTAATTCTTTTATTTTAAGAAAATGGTACTTTCGTATTTTATTGTGGGTTGTACGGAGAACAAAGCAAGGAGTCATGGAATATCATTTCATAAAATTCCACGTATTATAAAAGAAACAAACAAAAAGCATGCCAGACGGGGCGAAGCATACACTTTTCAGGAAAAAATAGAGTTATCGAAAAAATGACGTGAAGAATGGATAAGTGCGATTAAACGTGGTCCTTTTTAAGTGAGTCGATGATAAGAAATGCGACAATTTGCTCAAACCATTTTATATCAGGTAAGATAAATTAGATACATTTTACACAAGGCTGGAAGTAATCAAGTTCTAACTTCCAAATTCAATTGCCTCATTTTACTCAATAAATATTAGCATTAAATATTTTTAAAATACTTATCGCTACTCTAGTTTTAAATAAAAGTAGTAATACAGAAGGAAAAAGGGTTTACTCTGATAATTTTTGCGTAATACAAAAGTTTCGAATGTTTACGTTAGTTGAAGTTACTACTTGAAAATTTCATTGTACGCAAAAGCTATAAAATTAAATACTTTCTCCCTGTGCATACATACTCTAATTTAAAGAAGGATTACTGCTCAGTATTTAAAAATGATTTAATTCTAGTATTTATTCAGTAAAGTGAGGTGACACGATTTTGAGGTTAGAGCTCGAGTCAAACAGCCTTCCCGTTACAATTCGCTGCAACTCGCTGCAGTTAATGACAAATGAACGTGCCCACACTAACCTCACCACACACTATAAAGTTGTCATCTACCTTCTTGCACTCAACTTTTTCAACAAATCCGGCTTCGTAAAACTTAAAAGCCTCCAAGCTTTTATAAGCTTTCAATTGTTTGCACGTGTAATAACTATGAGATCTCGTAAAATACGATACAAGATCGAACTCACTCACTGCGGGTACATCACTAATACTTGTGGAAAATTCCTCACTTTTCAGAGCGTAGGTATCTAAATTGTCAATTCCACTTAGTTTATTACAATAACGGACCTTCAATTCACCAGATAAACTCAAAAAGTATTCACTAGACATGTTTAATTTGCCGATAAACACAATTCTTTAACTATAATAATACACGCGCGCCTATGTATACAATGCAATGTTTTCCCTGGCGTGTTCGGACATCTTGAAATGACGTCACAAGTGGAAATACTCTATTGCTACGCGGGTAACTTGCACTACTGCGCATGCGATGCATGAGGCGCTTCATTGGCTGCCGTTCGCGCGCTTTTTTGAAGTGTTAAAAATAACATTTTTTAATTTATTTAATAATTAGGAATAATTATATTTTAACATGTTCAAGTGGTATGTGGCTCGTTTCTAATATATTCCGAGCATTGGGTATAAAATATCAAGTAAAATATCAAGTCATTCAATGTAATCTTTTTTTTATTTTTTAAAACTTTAAGCTCAGAATATATTGAGAACCATCCACGTACCACTTGAACATGTTAAAAAATCAATTTTGATTATTAATAATAAATATAAAAATGTATTCTTTCACATTTCAAATAAGCGCGCGAACGGCAGCCAATGAAGCGCCTGCGCATTAGTGCAATGTGCCCGCGTTGGAGCTTGTGAATCTCCTGATTTTTTGACAAGTCTTCTGATAAAAAGCTCCTGACCTTTTTTCTCGACCGACGGCAACGCTGTACTAGCGTGCAAAGTTCCTAAGTGATCACATGTTATGAGAGGAATTGTTACTTGTATGTCAGCTTCCTAGCTGGTAACGGGATAATCACCGTAGTTTACTAGGGAGGCTTGTTTGCATCCGTTACCTGCCAACCTAGTAACATGGTGGTAACAGCCGGCAGCGATCTTGAACTTCGTGCGCATGTGCAAGGAATGAGCACTCATTGGCTCCGTGATTTCCCGCATGATTTTAAAGTGCAAACTTAAATAGCTTTGACGCTAATTTTTCAATAAAAAAACATGTTTCATTTTTACATATGGTACATACGTTTTTAAAATTATAATCATTGGTTAGATTATCTAAATTACACAGAAAAATTCATTAATTTAAAAATTAGTACAGAATATCTACGTAATTAACCGTAATTGTTATTTTATAAAATTAACTTGTTACAAAAAATAAGTACAAGGTGCAGGTCAATTTTATAAGAAGATATTTTTTAAATAATGAAGAGTAATGGAAAAATGATTAAATTTATAATTTGTAATTATTCCCTCAATGTTTGGCTTTTGCTTATTTTTTGTAGAAAATTAATAGGTTTACAGTAATTGTGATCTCTTATCAATGAAAAATCACTAATATGGCAAGTACTGATGATAATATACGTATCAAATTACAGCATTTGGCCAGTTAAAACAATCGTTCGACTTACCTCGACTAGTAAATGTGACTTTCAAATATAAGATAAAATTATTTTATCATGAATCTTTTTTTAATAGGCTTTTGTATTAAAAAATCTGATGATGAAAAAAGGTACATTTCTGACATGAGTAAAAGTAATTGCTATATGTAGATATATTCAATAACAGGAGTTTCGAATCTCAATACGATATTAAATTTATTATTTATTTATAATTTTCTGGAAAAGCAAAAGGCTGATCAGTGTAATTTCTAAAGCTCAAAATTTTGAGTCTGACCTATTTAAAATTGGAAGATTCAAAATTAAAATATTGTAAAAAAATAAAAGTTGTAGATAAAATATTCCTTAAATGTTGGAATTTGGAAAGTTTTTACATTAAACAGTATCACATTTTTAAATAAAGCTGGTTTCAAATTGTAAATGTTTGAAATTGAATACCAACATTTTAAATCAGTCAGAATGAAACAAAATCCAATTTAATGTTTGAAAACTAACTTGAAAATCAAAAATGTTTTTGTAGTCTTTGATATTTAAAGCTTTTTTTGAAATTAGTGTAATCAAATTTGTTGTAGCAAGTGTAATTTCTGAAAACACAAAATTTTGAATGAATAATTTAAAATTAAAAGATTCAGAATCAAAATAGTGAATACTAAAACTCCTTCAAAATGTTACAAAAACTAAACGTTGCTAATACATACATCTTGAAAATTTGAAAACTGATAAGTTTCTAAGTTTAACAATATCAACTTTTTTAATCAAACTAGTTTCGAGATGTATATTTTTTAGTTGAACACGTTCATTTTAAATCAGTGGAAATTAAATGAAATGAAATAAATTTTTGTATTCAAAAAACATAATAGTTCAAAATGTTTTTATAGTCTATGATATTTTACAACTTTTTCAATTAGTTTAAGAAAATGTAGTGTAATAAGTGTAATTTATAACAGTGCCAAATTTAAAATCCAAATCATTTCAAATAAAAAGATTTATAATATAAAATCGAGAGATTTAAAATTATAATATTGTGGAATAAAAGTAACTTGGAAAATAAAATTGATTTCTAAACGTTTCGAAGCAGTATGAATAAAAGAGAAACATTTTATAGTAAATGACCTATTAAAATTGGGAAATAATTCTCTTTTTAACATTTTTCTACCTCACTGGTAGCGGCAACCAAAAAATTACTGCTACAGACAATAATATTTGTGGAAAAATGTTTAATGATTTCGGTTTTCTCTTGAAAAGTTAACTTTAAGTTTTGACTTTTGAACATTTCAAATTATGTCGAAAAAGAACCTGGAAAATGAAAGGACAATTTGTTCAATTTTACAGAATTTTAACAAATTTTAGGAAAAACAAATTGTTTCAACAGATATTCAGAAGTTTTGAAAAGATTAGATAAAAAATTTACATCTTGAGAATTTTGAAAACTTTTAAAAGAGTAAAAAAATTTCTTAAGATTGTTAGCAAAACTTCAGATGATTTTTATTTGGAAAAAATAATTTTCAGAGCATTATAATAAAAGATTTTAAAACATTTTAGAACATTTCAAAAATTGTCAAAAAAGCATCTGGAATATTTTGAGGCAATTTTTTTCATTTTTCAAAACTTAAAAAAAGAATCGAATCATTTAAAAAAATATGTAGGTGTACAAGTTTTAGGAAGACTTAAAACTAACTTTAAGTTTGAAAATTTTTCTAAAAATTTTGAACAAAATGGTTTTAGTTTTAGGAAGATTTAGAAAAAAATAGAAGCTTTTCCAGAATTGTGAAAGGTTTCAAGACTATACATAAAACCTTCTTAAGATTTCTGGAAAAATTTGAAATAATTTTTTAAATTCAAAAATTGATTTTTAAAGAAAATTTCAACAAATTTCAAAAGGTTTCTAAAAATATCAAACAAAATATGGCAGATTTTAAGGCAACTTTATGGATTTTGAAAGATTTTTTCAAATTTCAAGAAAAATTTGAGTCAGTTTCAAATATACTTAGAAATTTGAGAAGTTTTTAAGAGATTAAAAATATTCTAAACTTGAAAAGGTTTCTGAAAAATTATAAAATAATTTTCTAGTTTTTCAAAAAAATTTAAAAACTCTTGAATTATAAACTTTTAAGATCGAAATTAAAATTGTTCATTTGAACGCTCAGTTATTTGAAAGTATAAAATGAAAGCTATTGACACTTTTTAATTACCAAAATTTTAATTAAATGCAATTATACTGCAAAAACACATTTGTTTAACTTTTATAAATCGTACAGTTTGATGATTCAGATTAAGTTAAAAAAATATAAATTCATCTTATCGTTTTCAAAGCTTTACATTGAAGAATGAATCAATACATTCATAATTGATCTAAATTATATCATTTGAAGCACTTTTAAGCTAGAAACATTAAAGAGTTGAACGATTAACATTCTTTTTAAGTAAACACTTTTCAAATTCAAGTTTAAATTAGAAAGTACATCATATTTTCAGTAGTTCCAAATAAATATTAATGACTAATTGAATTTCTGTTCAATTCTTATTCATACATAAAAATTTGTTTTTGCTCTGAAATATTTTTAAATATTCCCTGTAAATAATTTTTTTCAAATAAAAAATAATTTTTCGAGGAATATCAAGAAAAAAAATTGATTGTGTTAAAATCTACGCATTTTGCTTAAAATTTTCTGAAATATTTTCAAATTTGAAATTTGAAATCTTACAAAATGTTTTCTTACAATTAATTTTTTAAACTAAAAAATAATTTTCCATTACCCTGGCAAGAATATTGATAATTTTTATTTCGAAACGCTGTATATTTTGAGGTTAATCTATGATTGAACGCAGTAATAATTACACTTTTTTGTATAGAAAGAATTAATTAACATACAAATATTTTACTTAACCATTTGAAATTTAATATTTATTTTTTATTCAAACATATACACTTTCGTTTTAACCTCTAATGTTAACTTTTTTTGTAAGGGTTCAGCTGATAAATCTTGGTATTTCCTTTATGAAAGATATGTTCACATATTATTTCAGTTTCCTGGAAATCATTTATCATTTAATTATGTCCCTTTCCAAAATTTTTGCAAGAGTATAATTAATTATCATTCCGAAACGCTGTATATTTTGAGGTTAAGCTGTCATTTCACGTTGCGTTTCCAAACATCACTTTGTTACAAGCATGTGATTACTCTGGCAGGATAATGTTACCTGCTCCGCTTATAACATGTTATTGCTTAGAGTGGGAAATATGTGACCGTCCACGAAGAAAGGTACCTAATGCGGAAAAAATCGATTTTCATTTTCTTACGTCAATCGAAAGTTTCCGAGTTACTCTTTCATTTCCAGTAATCAGAAATTTTGTAAGTGAATTACTTTTCTCGTTATTAAGCTACAAACATGGGCATGATAAGCGTACGGGTAGAGCGAACGACAGGCCTACGAAAGCCCGCCCCACCACTTACCACACAGCTGTACGCGACGTGTCCGTGAGATCCACTGGCTCGTGCCTAAAAGTGTTGTCGTAAGTGGAGGGGGTGCTTTTCGTAGACGCATCCCCACTACGTAAATGCTGGTTTGCGGGCTCTGCTACAATCGCCCGTCCTGTAAAATTCAGCTTTGACGCATTAGGTCACATCTTGTTACAAGTATGCAGGTCCGTGGAGAGGAAAACCGGGCCCGGCGACAAGGACTGGTTTCTAAAAAAAAAAAAAAAGGTCATTAGCCACTGGTCCCTATAATTAATTTTTAAAATTTAGAATTTAGACTGATTCCGGAAAATCCGGGCCCCCTCAAAAACTCCGGGCCCGGGGACGTTGTCCCCGTCTTCCCTCCCCCCCTCTCGTCAGGCCTGTAAGTATGTGATTACTTAGACTAGTAACTGTATTACCTGGGCTATTAGCTGTTAGCTGTCACAATTCAAACAAACGCGGCACAACTCGCGACAACCCAACCGCACGACCAATCACACATAGGGAATTCGAAATCCGGTCAACATTAGGGCCCTTTCACACGATTACAGATCCGCAAGTTGCGGACTTGCGCAAGTCATGAGTTGTGAAAATAGAGATTTTTCCGCTGACGGTAATGGCGGTAATTTGAATGCTCGATTTTTTAAAAATAGAAACTTTCATGTTTTTCAAATTATAGGCAAGTTTATTGAGCTAAAAATAATTACGGAGGAATGTAGACGATGAATGAAATACATTTTTCAATGTTTTGACGAACAGAAACGAGCACATGTGAAATCAGCTGATTTCTCTCAAATAAGTTATGTATGCATGAGTTTCGGATGTTACCTGATTTTTATCGCTCTTTCAACAAAATAATTTTTTTTTTGCACAGAAGGTAAGTGTAATCAGTCTTTGTTAACACAAAAATATTATGCTTTTGCAAACAACAGCCTTTATAAGACTTACGAAAGCGTAGCCGGCATAACTCCAAACATAACATGATAATTTATTACGTTAACAACTGTCAAAAACACTTACCTTATGTGCACGAAAATATTAGTTTGTTTGAGAAGCGAGACAAAACAGGAAACACCCGAAACTCATGCATACATAACTTTGACAGGAATCAGCGGATTCGGCATGTGCTCGTTTCTTTTCGTCAAAACACTGAAAAATGTATTTAATTCATCGTCTTCATTCGTCCATAATTATTTTTAGCTCAATAAACTTGCATACAATTTGAAAAACATTAAATTTTCTATTTTAAAAAAATCGAGCATTCAAATTACCGCCATACGGAGATTTTTCCGCTGACGGAAAAAATCTCTATTTTCACTATACTCATGACTTGCGCAAGTCCGCAACTTGCGGATCTGTAATCGTGTGAAAGGGCCGAAAGTAGCGACTTTCACAATTTCGTTCCGAGGAAAGGGGATAAAAAGCACACGAATGTGTCGTTTGAGAACCAGCTACGTGGTGACGCTGTCTTTTTACCTCGGTACCTCTAGAGATCCTCAAGGGAGAGTTGAGACACAGGGTACTCAAATTCTGATTGGTGCCGCTGTACCGGAACCCGCTATTCTAAAAATGGCGCGATTTTTAAATAGAGAGTTCATTCCACAACAGATTTAATACAAAATAAAGAAAATATTGTTGAATTAAACATATTAAATAAATTAAATTTTGTTAAATATCACTTTCAGACATATATATTATACAAATGTCCATAACTGATATTTGTTAAATAAATACATTTTGTAGGTAGGAAGCAAAGCTTTGGTTCGATAAGGATATACATACAAAGAAAGTAAAAATAAATTGTAGGAAAGGATGAAGATTTGTTCAATTTTACAAAAGCAGTATAGATTAATTTTCTTTTCCTCACTGGTGAACTCTGAAATAATGCTGGAATTGCATCTTTCATGATTTGTCACTTGCTTTCCAATCTGCTCGATTGATATTCTGAATCCACAATTCTCGATGTTTGGGATCTCGCGGAATTTGTTCCTAGAAAAACCCGTTTTTAGATCAATTATTGCAGTATAAAATACAACAATTTACCATTTTTGCAAAACACTTATATAACACAACAATATTTTCAATATTTTTCTTTGGAAAATAGGTTATACACAACCTCTTTTTCACTTCTTCATTAATCACAAAACTCGCATATCACACTTCACACATCATAGCTTCAATATAAATGAATTGAGAAAAATGAGTTATAATAAATAATCGGCCTGCATTACGCAGTTTTCATTTTTTGATCCTTTTTCTTAAACACGAAAATTTCTCGATGCTTGCTCGCGTGCTGTCAGTTTGCGCTACACGTCATTTTTCAAACTTTTCGCGCCACAGTGAAATATCAAGTTCCGGTACAGTGGCGAGCATTGGAGGGGGAAACGTGTCTCAACTCTCCCTAGGGTTCGTTCATGTTTCTCACCGAGTGCACGCGGGTGCACTCGGAACCGTTCAGCGACGCTGGGTGAGTGGGCGTGTCGACCCGGGTGAACCGTTCAGAAATCACTAGAGTGATGGGCGGGGGTCACTCGATGGGTGATTTTCTCACCCGTCGAAAAAAGGTAGGTGGATGCGAGTGAACTCTAAAATTGGCGGGAAGAATTAGCGGGAAGTTGGAAAATTGGGCATATTTGAAATGAAATTTGTATAAAACCAGCGGTAAAAAACAGAGTGAATTGTGGAGAGTGTATAAATAAGTATGCGGATATCGATTTCGCGCTCGGAAAACACCTCGTGATTTTGTGAGAGGACCAAAATCCCATAGTAGCAAATCCTATTATTCTAACTGGCGTTTCCCTTGGGCCTCGAACTTTCATTGAAATTTCCATCACAATTCAAATTTCTACCTCATAATCACTATCTTTATCATCATTTTCTAAGATAGTTGTAAACATCATCGTTTGCAACAGTCATTCGTTTAATGCAATTATGGTACATTTATACCTCTGTCCTTCTGACCGGTGCAGGCAGAAAAGTCTTAAGAGTAAAAGAGATAGAGAGTACTGTTTGTCCAACTTTCCGCTCTCTATCTCTTTTACTCTCATGGACTTTCTGCCCGCACCGGTCAGACGGACAGGACGGACCATTACAGCAACAATATTTTTCTTTCGCTGCCTCTCTATTATCATATGTGACGTGCGCCGAAGAAAGGGGGCTTACTCTGGAAAGCGAGATTTTTCAGGACGAGCGGTCGAAGTCGACCCGATAGACGAGACTTTTAGAAGAGAGCGAAGAACACGAAATCTTCCCTCTCCGCTTGCCACTACATTCTCACGCATATAGCGGCGCTGCTCACGGACGGGGTGAAGATGAGACGCGGAGATGTAGTGGTGAGTGGTGGGAGGTGTTTCACGGGATCTCGAGCTCTCGAGCGAAAGCACGATTTCTCGGGTACCTGTCAACTCAATTATTAGCAATAATAACGCTCGGAATTTTTTTTCGATGGTTTCATTAAAAAGAGCAACTCAAAAACTATCGAAAGGTGTAAAAACCTCGATTTCGATTTTTCCAGAGTAAGCCCCCTTTCTTCGGCGCACGTCACATATAATAAAGGGGCACGAAACATATTATGTTGTTATATGTGAACATAAGATGACAATATTTATATTCGCGCCAAAGCCTTTCACTCACACCCGTTCAAAGAACATGACACTTCGTAGATCACTTTCGTAATCCACGCCCCTTTCACAGGTTCACCCGACGAGTGCACTCGGTGAGAAACCTGAACGCTACCCTAGAGGATCTCTACATGCGATCGCAGCCGCCAATGTCAGCTCCTGCGCTTTGATTGGTCAGATGCGCGAGAACCGCGCATTTGGGCTTGTGATACGGCCATTACACTGTTAAGCATGCTTTCCATCCATGAGGTACCTAGAAATCCTCTAGGGAGAGTTGAGACACGTTTCCCCCTCCAATGCTCGCCGCTGTACCGGATGTATTATAACTCATTTTTCTCAATTCATTTATATTGAAGCTATGATGTGTGAAGTGTGATATGCGAGTTTTGTGATTAATGAAGAAGTGAAAAAGAGGTTGTGTATAACCTATTTTCCAAAGAAAAATATTGAAAATATTGTTGTGTTATATAAGTGTTTTGCAAAAATGGTAAATTGTTGTATTTTATACTGCAATAATTGATCTAAAAACGGGTTTCTCTAGGAACAAATTCCGCGAGATCCCAAACATCGAGAATTGTGGATTCAGAATATCAATCGAGCAGATTGGAAAGAAAGTGAAAAATCATGAAAGATGCAATTCCAGCATTATTTCAGAGTTCACCAGTGTCTCAACTCTCCCTTGAGGATCTCTAATCGTAGAGGGAAGATAGGTATAGAGGCGACAATGCCCACCAAGCTTAGAAGATGGGCGCGGGGAATGAGACGTCGGGAGTAGGCTTAGTTAGGGAACCAGCGATGCGAGGGCGCTAGTATCGCGAACCAGCCACGCAACCGTTCCCTCTACCCCTCTCCACCTCTACAAACGTAGAGGGAAGATAGGCTTAGCATGGGCTTAGCGTGACAAGTGAAAGAAATTGTGACTTGCCAGTTTTTCACCGTAACCAAGAACTGCTGCTAATAATTTCATCGATTTTGAATATTTGCCACACATGCATTTCATTCTAAATGAATTTTCAAATGTATATCATTAGGGTGGTCCAAAAATTCGACTTTCGATTTTTGGTGATAAAACCCTCCCCCCCCCCCATTTTGTTGGTTTTCCGGAAAAATAAATTCCGCAATTTTTTTTTTTCAACGTTAACCCGTGCCCCCGGGCTTTTGAAATTAACATGGGGTTTTAAATGGGAAAAGCTCGATTTTCAAAGAAATGGAAAAAAGAAGTACTGATTACACATTTTTTCTCAATTAAAGTATTGTCACCTCTTGAGGAGTATTCAAGGAATAATTTCCACCCAATAGCTTTTAATTTTGATACACCTGAACCCCTTTAATTGTGCCCGGAAAATGCCCCAAAAAATGCAAAATAGCAGTTTTCTATCAAATTCATGCTAAAGACGGTATTTTAAAAAAAATTTCAACATTAATTATTTTTAGTCGATAAGTGACGAGTTTTAAAGTATATTTTAAATAATTTTAAATTTTTTAAACAATTAGTATTTGTTTAAACAATTTTTTCTCCCTAAAATCGTAAGAAGTTATTATTTTCTGAAAATAATGGGACAATTAAAGAATGTTGAAAGCAATACATTTTTGAAGGATGTTTGGTAATTATTTAAACAATTTTCTGAAAGAATTTCTGTAAAAATCTCTGTAAGAATTTCAGAACTTTGCAGGTATGAAAATGGAATGTGCGTTATTTTCAATACTTTTCACGTGTAAATTATATGGAAACAATCAAGATATGATCAAATTATGTCAAAAACATAATCTTAGTTAGATTAGTAATGGTGTTAAAGCGATGTTGTTTGTCTGAGTAATATAAGTTTATAAAAATAATATATGTTGATGGTAAAAAATTGACATACTTCAGACCAAAAGTAGATTTAGATGTTAAAAATCCTTCATTTCTGCCAACGTTTCGAAAACATTATTCGCTTTCCTCTTCAGGACGTAGATTAAATTTCAAAGTTCGTCAATTCATCTTAGTATTATTATAAAATCCTCTTCCTCATCTTATCACTTGTGGAGCTTCATTTTTTCCATGAATTTTTGTTTAATTCTGTTAGAAAGTTTAATTTGTTTAAGACTCTTCAAATAAATTATTAAAATTTTAAAAAATATAAATTTATAAGTTTTTTAAACAAATTTAATTTTTTAAAAGAATTAAACAAAAATTCATGGAAAAAATCAAGCTTCACAAGTGATAAGATGAGGAAGAGGATTTTATAATAACACTAAGATGAATTGACGAACCTTGAAATTTAATCTACGTCCTGAAGAGGAAAACGACTCATTTTTTCGAAACGTTGGCAGAAATAAAGGATTTTTAACATCTAAATCGACTTTTGGTCTGAAGTATGTCAATTTTTTACCATCTACATATATTATTTTTGGAAACAATCAAATATTTATAAAGCAGATCGTTATATCTTGTAGTCTTAAGAAATAAGAATATTCTCTCCTTTTTCAGTTCTGAACTTTTTTTAAACAAAAGATTTGGACAAAGCAAGCATTTTTTACATAACAATTGAAACTTTTGTTACCCTATTGTTAAAAGTATAGGAAATATGATTTTTTTTTTTGTAAAAATATCTATTCTTCTACTCAGGAGCCGCGTATAAATTACAAAAAGAAATTAATTACATTCACAAATATTATTAATCGGAAAATTCCCGTAATAGGGCATTATATGTCTACTTTTTCCCCTTACATTAACAAGTTAGAATTGCAAGAGCCCGCACTGTTGGAGAATATTCTTCTTTCCACGTGCAGGTTAATAAATGTCAATTTTGTCGAATAAATACGTCCAAATTATACAAATAATTTTAAAAGTTGAAAACCCTCAAGTATATCATATTTTACTGGAGAAGTAAGAGAAGAAATGTATTTCTTGTTTAATAGTTCGTTATTTAATATTATAGGATTTTGTTATTGTTATACTTTTAATGTTTTTGAATGTTGTGCAAGAATCGCAATTTTAATTTTTGTAAAGTGTTTGAATGAAACAATTTCTGCACTTGAGCTCTCGAATTCAAACTCGCCGAACGCTCAAAAACCCTAAAAGCGTCACCCCGGGCCTCAAGAAATGGGAATTTTCAAATTCACAAAATTAATTTTTTAGATATAGGCTTCTATATTTTGACAAGGCATATTTAGAATTGAAGGGTAGAAATGCAAAAGGAGGCAAGCGCCATTTTTGACTTTTTTCAGGAGAGACTAAAAACATGTAAATTCAGCGGGGCCATTTAAGAAAAAAATAAGGAAGTGCTTTCGAGATACTTTCATGCTCTATCGAACCAAAAAAAGTTTGGTCACAAAAAGCTATCCGGTTTCGAGAAATTGAATGAAAAAGGTCACGTTTCGAGGTTAGACTTTGGGTCCGTATCGACTTTTAAAATCTTTCAACATTAATTGTGGAGTCCATTTGCAGTTTGAGAAAAAACTAAAAGTTTGAATTCTAGCTATTGAATGGACGAATTGATTTCCAAAAAGTTTGTTTGAAAAAAAGCATGCAGTTTCGCGAAATTTTAAAATCCAATTATGACTTCGAAATGGTGTAAAACTGACATTTCAACTTCAAGATAATGACGATAGCAGTAATAATTTGGCATATTTCCAAAAAATGAGGAATGAGGCTATTCAGTGCTGAACGGAAGGGACCCAATAGTAATTAAAAATAATTAGCCAATGTCGAGAAAAATGAAATTTTATTTTTTACTTTGTGGTTAGAAAAGCTTCTCGGACTGTGAACACAAGAACACAAATTTTGAAAAATGATGCCCAAAAAAAATCCTTTGGCAGGCATGTGTAATAGAATTTATCTGATTTTTTGAGCTAATAAACCCGATTTCGAAAATTTGGCTCTTGACTCCTTTTGCATTTCTACCCTTCAACTCTTATGTCCTAAAATTAGTTTTAAGAATAAAAGTTAAAGACTGAAGAGAAATTTTTTTTTCATAATATTCAATAAGTGATTACAACATAAATCATCACAACTCGTACAAATTTTATTGAAACTGTTTGAAATTGAGTGCATATACAAAGTATACTCAGCGAATGCCTGCAAAACAATAAAAAGTTGAAAATGACCTTTTGTTTAATAATATCCAATTGAAAATTAAGGCCGGTTAGTGGATTCGAGACCTCAACTGTACCTACGATAATGATAAAATGTTTTTTTATTTATAAGTTTAAAAAAAAAGTTTTACCTACATTATTCTGATTTTTTCCAAGAGTGCAGAAAGATAAGTATGAGAGTAGCGAATGTATAAGTACAAAATCAAATAATGTCAAAAATGCCCATACATTTGATTATAATTCTAAGAAAATAATTATTGTGTGCGAAGGATATTACTTGTACATTTTTATTTGTGTATTTATTAATAAGTTCATGTGTTGGTTGTGATTATAATTTAAAAGCAAATAATATGCAATAAATGCTCACATATTGTAATAATAATGACTATTGTAATTAATCATTCTAAAAAAAGAATTATTCGTCTGGGCGAATCAAACAATTTCTAATGGGTTCGTTTTAAACAAAAAGTTATTTTTTTTCAACTTTAACTTGAAATATCAAAATACAAAGTTTCAAATGAAAAACGTATCGGTGGATATTTCCATTCACGAAAATATTGGAAGAAAGTTAATAGCCAGAATATAGTTCGGAAAGACCAGTCCAGGTATAACGGTTCTAAATTTTTTGCAGTTCGACTCATGTACACGGCACACTCTCTTAACCTACCCCACTCACACACGTAAAGCGTAAAAGCACTGGTTCGTGGCACTAGCGCCGCCGCGTTGCTGGTTCCCTAACTAAGCCTTCCCTTGCCGTCTCGCTCCCCTTAGCGTGCATCAAGCTGCCCATTGCATTGTCGCCTCTATACCTATCTTCCCTCTACGCTCTAATCGCATGGGTAGCCGGCGGGCAGGAGTGCCAACCATTAACCGGGAAATGACGTGAACTCAATCCTCGCGGTTCGCGGCCAAAATAGCCCAATTCACGCGTCTCTCGCACTGAAGTAGCCCAAATAGCGACTTGTCGCAAATCACCGATTTCAGTCGCGTACAGAGCCTCTGAAGTAGCCCAAAGTTGCTCGAAGTAGCTCGAAGAAAGTTGTATGAAAAGGGATTTGGTCTCACTGATGTATATATATATATATATATATATATATATATATATAAATATATATATATATATGTTCGTACTGTTAGTTTTTTTAATCCGGAAAGAGAGGTCCATTTCATTTTCGACTTCGAAACGGTTCCGAAGTCCCACTGCTGAATTCTATCGGATCTCTCTTCCTACCATGTGAGATAGACAACGAAGTGCGATCGAGTTCAAAACGATGGGTTCGAAATCTCTCTTTCTATCGTATGAGGGAGGCAGAGATGATAGTTTTTTTTTTAGAGATTTGATAGTTTCGAAACGATAAGTATAAAACGTCAGCGTAAAATAGAAACTCATGAGAGTGAAAGTGACGAATAGATCTGTCTGTCTCTATTACTCTCAGGAGCTTCTGCTTTGCGCTGACGTTTTCTGCCCACATGGAATGGCACCTAGACTTGCTGATCGAACACCATCCAACTCTCTCTGTCTATATCTTAGGGCCCGAGCACAATGGAGACCCGAACTCGAAACCTGAACCCGAAGATATCTCTGTCCTTTTTTACCGTAGCTACGGTAGAAAAAGAAAGAGTTATCTTCGGGTTCAAGTTTCGGTTTCAGGTCTCCATTGTGCTCGGGCCCTTATATGGTAGAAAGACAGTGGCGCTCAGGGTCGGTGAACTCTGTGGGAAATAAATGGCGATATTCAGCGTCATCTGTGATGAGCCAGAGAACTACAGACGCGTACATGTTTTCGTTTTCATATATGTATATGCCCCTTCCTTACATGTGTTGAATACTAAGATAATTCAACAAAAAATGAATAATAAAGACAAAATGAAGCGAATAAGGAACGAAAAATAGAAAATTAAAGATAATTATCATTTTATTTCACATTTTACGTTTCTCGTTCACTTAATTTTGCCTTTACTTGAAGGACTGCAGTACAGAACTACATAACCAACAAAATCGGATTTTTCAGGAGACTGAAATAGTATTATGTAAAATCGAAAGCATTATTCAGAGATAAAACAAAAGATCACTCCCAAGCTGAAGTGTTTCTAAATTGAGACCAAAAAAGTATGATTAAAAAAAATTATCCGAGAAATAGAATGTCGAAGTTTACAATTTCAAAGTGATAGGAATCTGAAATTGGAACAGGCTCGGTTACGGACAGTGATGAGTAAGTAAAATACTCGTGGTGATTTACTTGGTTTTTTCCAGCCCTATCCGACTCTAAAAAAGATGGCCGGTCCTTATTGCTATG
>CAKNXH010049720.1:0-37116 GCA_932178445.1 Andricus quercusramuli
TTGAGGTTCGCCCGCAATGGTTCATGCGAGCGCAGCAACAGCTTCTGCCTCCCTCCCACTCGCAAGTTCTGCGCGACGGCAGCGGACTTGGCAGTAACGGTCGCGGTTAACTCCTCTCCGTGTATCAACGCAGAATTCGATCAATTATATTCGGACAATAAAAATATAGGTCAAGCCTTACAAAACCATACTAAAATATTAGACTCTTCTTCGATTAATTATGGTGAGTTAAAGACACAATTAAAACAAGATCTTAGTAACGCCGAGCAAATCAGAACATATTATTAACAGCAATAAATAACGGGAAGCAAGGAATTGTACACCCTCAAATATTAACACCGCAAATGCTAACAGACACCATTCTGGGGTTCGAGACAGTACATAGAACTAGGTTTCACCTCGACGCCGACCCTGTGACTGACAAAGCCACACTAAATAAATGTAAAGACTTAGCCCAATAGAGTTTTCAAGTATGTTGGCAGCGCCATCAGTCGGCGAAATTTTTGAACGGGTGGGTGAGTCGTTGTGCCGTGTTGTGCAATTGCCATGGAGAACAGTGTAAATATTGTAGTAAATATTGTAGCTTTTAAACTTTGAACGTGAAGATTTTAATTGTTCTATTTTAAAAAATGATTAATTTGTAATTGACATTGTTGAATTTTGATGTATTAATAACAACTGAACACTTATCATTTGTAGAACAATTCGAGTAATTTTTAAAGATATTCAGAGGTTTTTACAAGGTTCAAAATTAATTAAAAAATTGAAATGATTTCAAATAATTTAAACTGAATGTATGTTACGACCTCGGTTCCGACAAAATCCGACTATTCGTACCGAAATTTCGGTGCAAATAGCCATGGCCTAGTTCAATACAAAATGCAGAGTTTTGCAGATTTCGAACAAAAAATTTGAAAGTTTTTTAAGAATTATGAAAATTGAAAATGATTTTTTATTTTGAAAAATTATTTTAAGAGTTCAAATTTTGCAGTATTTTCTAACAATTTTAGGAGAAATTCTAATCATTCTAAAAGATAGCCGTGGCTACGTGTATCGAAATTTCGGCACAAGTAGCCCGCTTTTTTTTCGCTACAAATAAGGGGAGCTAGAAAAGAGGCTATTTGTACCATAATTTCGATGCCTACATCTTGATTTTTTCGGTATGCGTAGATACTTCTTTAAAACATTTAGAGGTTATGAACAAATTTCTAAGAACATGCAGATTTTTCAAGATGTTGGAACAAAATTTTAAAGCTTTCCAAGGTATTCTAAACTCTTTAAAATGAGAATAATTTAACTTCTAATTTTTAAAATGTTCTTTTTAAAAAAATCTAGTCGTTAAAGTTCTAGTGTTTCTAGTTTGAAATTGATGAAACTTTAGGTTAAAAAAGTAGAATAAAATTTAAAAACTTAATTAAAATTTGACTTAATTTGAAAACATAAAACTTTAACTTTAGTTTTTTTAACTATAACTCTTATAATTTTGAAATTCATTCATTGATTCTTTAATTTGGAGCATTGAAAATGACAACATGGATTTTTATGTTCGGAACTGAATCTGAATCTTTGAACACTACAATTGATAAAAGTTAAAAATTCTAAATTTTTCAGTTTAAATGCAGTAAATTTAAAATTGTTCAATTGAAAAGTGTTAGTATAATACTATTCATTTTTATACGTGTAAGTTATTGAGCATTTCAATACAACATTTTTGAACTCAAAATTGTTAAACTTCAATTTTAAAAGTTTAAAATTTAAGAGTTCCACTTTGAGGGCTTAGATTTGCAGTTCATTTTTCATACATTCAAATGGGAAAATGGTTAACTTTGGAGTTCGAACTTTTTAATTTCATTGATCGTGAAAAATGTTTGTGAACCGGGGAAAAAACGGGAATTTTTTCTCCAATTAAAACGACTACCCTGTTATTACAATTGAACAAATATAATAACTTTCATACTTATGTTAGAGAGATATGCAACTTCGATTCCCGCGTAGAGAGACGAAATCCTAATTTGAATTCTCTCGCTAAAATGATTCAATTTTTTAAGTTAAGTATAATTGTGAATACATGATTTTACTTACCTCGATCGTTAACATTATAAAAATTAGTCCTGCTTTTTGAACTTCCCGCTCCTGGAGTTTCTCGAAAAACAACTCCAGAAATTCTGCGAAAACTTCCGTCGATTTGCTCGACCACATTGCTAACACGAGAACTTTTTACCAATCCTATACCTTTGAAATACTTTCTTTCAGAAAAATTTCAAGTTTTACTGCTTGAAAGCCACTTTGAATTATAATTACCATTTTTTATTATGTATTTTATCTATGATTTCTTCTTTATTTAACGCGTGTTTACATACAGCTGTACATAGGCTTTGAGTTTAACTCACCCACCCGTTTGAAAAAAAACCAACAGACGGCGCCACGTGCGCCCCGCCTGAAATACTTGGGAGCTCTATACAAAATTTGCCATCGAAATCAGCCAGATTATAGGATAATAGACACAGACAACTGCGACGCCAGTATAATTAAAAAATCACAAGAGGAAGCCAAATGTATCTTCTCACCTTTTAAATTACATAGCGAAAGTTATATTTTAATTATCAAAGGATACATAATACTACCTACACATGGACTTAGCTTGAATCTTGTATGCGAGAACTCATTAACCACAGTAAAGCTAACCGAAAACACTCTAATTCAAGGACCAGGATGTACAATTCTGACAGAGAATGTACAATTGTATTTAGAAAGAAACGTAGAGCATAAAAAATATTGCATGAAGAATAAAACATATAATGTACCTTACGATAAAAATTCATTATATATACTAGAAGACCATTTAATTACTCGACCTAGAAAAGTAAACGTCGATGTACTTAAACAAATGAGGCTGACTTTAGATGATACTGAGAATTGGTTAAGTAAAATAGGGAGTCACTAACGATTTTCAACATTATCAGAGAAAGCTTTCGAAAGGTAATGATACTTAGGATATGCTTGTATAATATTAATTACGCTATATACATTTTATAAATGCGGATTCTGGGAATTTATATCGAAATGTATCCCAAAAAAGTTTTGTGTATTCTGCGTTAAGACCAATGTGCATAATGCACCTGCACCAACTGTTATTTACTCTAATATTTCTCGGTATTAGTTATAAGGGTTTAGGGACTAAAATCTGTCTAACAAGGGGGGTGTAACAGTGGCGAACGCCCACGCCTTTAGATAGGATAAAAGGGCTATATATTGTAGCGCTTTGGCCCAGCGCATCAGTTCTAGTTAAACCCGAGTGGAAGGTGCCATAAGAGCCCAATGTATTTTTCCGTACACGAGTTTCAGCGCTCCTATAGTCTCGGGGAGGAACTAAACCTGAAGGCCGCGAAATTCAAATCCATGAAAAATTTAAAATTACTAGATTAATCATTATTTAAAGAAGGTAATAATTATAAACAATTTATTTTTTCAACAAGACATATTCTATTAATTAAAAATAACCAATAAATATGTACAAAAATCGTATCGATATACTATGTAAATCTAATCTATCTTATTTACAATACACATATAATACAGAGATATATAAATTATAGGAGTCGAGTGTATTGCGTGAATGTAATTTCTCTCATTTACAATAGGCATATAATGCAAGAAAATACAAGATTTATCTCAGGTAAATATACCTATCATGAGACAAATTTTAAGGGGGTTTTGAGATATTCATTAATTGTTGAACGATAGTAGAACTGATTTTCAGAATGTTTATATCAATGAGTGCGCTAATCTTTTCTGAATGTGAAACGTCTATTACAATTTTTATTTAGTCTAAGCGAAGTTATTATATTTATGAAGAAGTGGAACATCCTTTATGTACCTATTGGAACAGCAATGAAATGTGTCTTTTTATAGTAATATGGCTTATTTTATATCATTTTCTATGTTGAATGGAACTGAATAGTACAATTAACTTGTATTTCAATAGTTTGTAGAGATGAATAAATTGAATACAAGTTTTCGTTAAAATTGGGAAACATAACCTATAAAGGGTAGTTTCCGTGAACGAAGTAAATTGTATTTTATTTTTACTGCAAAATGTTTGTTATAGGGAATGAATTTTTATTTAGGCGAATGAAAAGAAAGAAAAGCCCACGAAGGATGATGTAAAAACTGAAAAAACTTTGAATTTGTTTTCTCTATTGACTGAAAAGTATTTTTTAATTCGCAACTCAACTATTTTTGGAAATTTATCTTTTTTGGTTGAATTTGACTGTTTTTTATTTAAAATTAAAATCTTTTTCGGTTGAAATTTCAATTACATATATTACATTCTTTGTTGAGACTTCATCTTTTTCAGTTAAATATTTAACTCCTTCGTTATATTAAAACTGGAACTCTTTTGTTAAAAATTGATTCTTTTCATTGAAGATTCATCAATTTAATTTAAAATTCATCTCTGATTGAAATTTGTTGTTGTTAGAAATTAGTTTTTTACACAAAAAATTGAACTATCCTATTTTTGGTTAAAAATGTATCTTTTTGGATGAAAATTTAACTGTTTCATTAATGATTGACCTTTGTTATTCACAATTTTAAATATTTGGTGAGAACTTTGTCTACCTTTATCATATCATTTTTTTTTAATTAATTCATTTAATTTGAAATTTAACTATTCTATTTTTTGTTGAAAATTGTTCTCTATTTCTTTTTGGTAAAATTCAACTATCGGTTAAAAATGTATCATTTTCAGTTGCAAATTCAACAACTTGGTTGCAAATTCATATATTTTGTTTTGTAGAAAATCAGTCTTCATAGTTGGATTTTCATCTTTTCGGTTGAAAATTAAACCATTAGTGTTAAAAATTCATCATTTTAGTTGAAAATGTATTTGTTTGGTTTCAAATTTAATTATTCCAGTTAAATTTTTATCATTTCATTTGGAAAGTGATCACTTTGATTGAAAATTCAACTATTTTGTTGAAAATCCGTTCTTTTTTGGTTCAAAATCAATTTGCTTTAATAACAGTATTAGTATTGCATAACAATATCATAACATAAACTATAATAATATATCAAAACACACATTTCATTGCAAACGTACCTCTGTTTCATAAATAGGAAGAAGCGCTGAAAACGTGTCCGTCCATATGAAACACCCATCCTACTGGGCACAAAAATGAAGGAAGTCCTAGAGACGTCTTCGGGAC
The DNA here is from genome assembly GCA_932178445.1 of Andricus quercusramuli. NCBI lineage: Eukaryota > Metazoa > Arthropoda > Insecta > Hymenoptera > Cynipidae > Andricus > Andricus quercusramuli. Next base: position 5,208 of record CAKNXH010049720.1, read on the forward strand.
ATCCCTTAGACGTCTTTTTGAACATGTCTTTCGGACATCCTAGGGATGGTTTTAAGACGTCTCATGTCAGTGCGAAAGATGTCCCGAGAACGTACTATGTCTTTAAGACGTCTTCAGGACATCTATAGGACATTGGACGTCTTAGAGACGTTCATTGGACTGACATTGGACGTCCTAGGGACTTCCCTAGGACGTTCTAGGAATGTGCATGGTTTTGTGCCCACTGGGATGTTTCTCCGTTCCACAAATACAGACCGTGTTCAGAATGGTGTACGCATTATGAAACAACTAATTGATCAATAAAGTTGTATCCAAATAAAGAAAACGTGAAGTAATCTGAAATGCATAAACCTTAAGCTGTCATTTAATCTATTACACATGAGAAATGATTGAAATTTGTCAATACAAGTGATAAAACGAATGATAGGTATCAAGTCTTCAGACTCGGATAAATGTCAGTCAATTCTCCCGTGTTTGGTGGTCACATAATTAAAATTAGTTTCTAGTTTTTAAAACTCTAAAACCATACTTGCTTTTTATACACGGAGAGGAGTTAACCGCGACCGTTACTGCCAAGTCCGCTGCGGTCACGCAGAACTTGCGAGTAGGAGGGATTCAGAAGCTGTTGCTGCGCTCGCATGAACCATTGCGGGCGAACCTCAACCGTTCTGGAGCATGACCGTAATACGCAGCGTAGCTATATTTACTCCACTCGCAGTGATAGGTACGGTTTACCCCGCAAGCATTACTGCGCGCACCGTTTTTTTCGATGTGGGTAAACCTGGAACTACCACTTTGCCCAGAAAACGTAAGACCTTTGCCATAATTAAGGGCTCATTTGATAGCCAAAAGCCAGATTTTGGGCTCTGCCACTTTCACGCTTAACTCACAAACTAACAAACAATGACTCGAAAATATAATAAATTTCGACGTTTGTGACAGCGAGACAAAAACATTGGAGTACACGCGACGACGATCGACTGATATCGTTAGACTTCAGACCGTCCAATCCCATTACGGTGGTAACCGCAACGGCTCGGGAATCTGGCAGTAACTGTTACTGCGACGGACGCAACAGTCGCTGCAGAATCATTTACGGTGGCGCGCAGTGACTGTCACGGTGTAGGAGTAATATTTCCGTCATCCCTGGCGGACCGGCCGAACGCAAACATTACGCTACAGCGTAACGGTAAAGTAATGGTAAAGTAATGGTAAAGTAATATGGCATTATAATTGAAAAAAGAAACAAAATTAATATGTAAACTGTTGCAATTATGATAAAGCGTTAAAATTTACGTTAAATGGTCATGCCGTCATTGCAACAACTTGCTTTCTCATCGTTGAAAAATAAAAAAACAAAGTGGCTGTCATTCAAGTCAGGCCCCTGCAGACTGGCAACCCACTTGAAGCCCCGTTAACGGGTTGCCAATATGCAGGGGCCCGACTGCAATGACAGTCACTATGTTTTTTTATTTTTTAACGCTGCAAAAGCAACTTGTTGCAATTACGGCATGGCCATTTAACGTAAATTTCAACGTTTCATTATAATTGCAACAGTTTACATATTAATTTTGTTTCTTTTATCAATTATAATGCCATATTACTTTACCATTACTTTACCGTTACGCTGTAGCGTAATGTTTGCGTTCGGCCGGTCCGCCAGGGATCAACCGTCACCGTCGCTGCTCAGCCACAACATGATTTTTCTTCAGAACTCTTGTGGTCGGCGCAGCAACGGTTACGGTGAAAAATGCACCCTCTCTGGTTTACTTCTCTCCGTGTATAGATGAAAAGCCTAAATTTAATACTTATCAATATAATAATTTGTAGTCAAAAATATGATTTCAAAATACTTTTAATCGGAATTATTTGTCAAACTGTTCCATAATTGGGACATGTTTCATGATAGGTATCTTTACCTCATAACACAAAGAAATATAAGTTACACAAGTCGAGTGTACACTCTACATTTAAATTTTATTTTTGTGTTTATTATTAAGCAATATTTTTCTTTTTCTTTGGAAAATGATTTCGATTGGGCTCATGCTCCATATCGAAAGTAAAGAAACAGTCTCCTAAATTGCATAAAGTTATACTTTTAAAATTCTTACCACTTATTATTAACTTTCGAACTTTTTCGCATTCCAGTTTAATTTCTGAATACGATTCAGACGAATTCTTTCCTGCTTGAGCTGTTGAAATTATATTCGCACCACTTGGAACCGTTTCGCCCTCTTCGCTGTCAGTGCTTTTCCCTTTAGTAGTACCTGTAATTTGACAATTTAATTCACATTAAATTATTAGAGACTGTTATAGACTAAAAAATTCAGGATGTCCGCTGACCCGGGAAATGACCGTGCCTTCTTTGAGGCCGAGAAAAACCGGGAAATAACAGTAAATTTAAATTTTGACCGGGAATTTTATAAAGTTTTAGGAGAAAAATCTGTCAAAGTCCGATTTCGATAGTTTTTTAAATAATTACTTGAATTGATATCTTTTCCAATTATTATTCAGTTTGCAATGCGTACATCAAAAATCTTTTACTTCAAAGATTTCTCATTCCAGGTTTTTATTTTTAAGCGTGCATTTTTATTTTGATGAATTTTGAAATGCAGTCTTGAAGACTTGAACAAATAAAAATGAAAATATAAAAATAAAATTTTTCCAAAAAAACATTTTCATTTTATCAACTGTTAATTTGAATAAATGGATTATTTTAAAAGTGAATCTGTACTTTAAATGTTAAAAAGTGAACAATAATTGATTCGACAACAACATTGTCAATAATTTCAACACTGAAGAATATTAAATGCAATATTAAATATTAATTATTGAAGGAAAGTAAATAACAATATTCAATTTTCAACCCATTCAATTGCAAATTTTTTAATGAAGAAAAAGAAGAATTACTTAATGTTTAGCAATGTGTGACTGTTCACTCAAAACGAGTAATTAAAAGTGAAGACGAGTATTTAAAAGACGAGCATTTGAAAGTAAAAAATTTTTAACTGAATTCTTTGACATAGAAAGCTTTGAATCGTTCAAATTTCAAAGAGCTATTAATCTTTGAACTTTGAATTTTGATGCATGAACAACAATTAAACACTTATTATTTGTACACAAAATTTGAGTAACTTGAGGACATATTCAGAAGTTTTGATTCAACGAAGTGTGCGAAAAATCTTTTTTAGAACTACTAATTATATTTTTCAATGAATACAATTTTTCCTACAATTTTTATGAAGTCCTACAAATTAAAAAAAAAATCCTTGCAATCTTTCACATTCTTCTTGCACAATAATGTTTAAAAATGAAAAATAAGTTTCAATTTTCCTAGAATTCATAAGAAAATGTTATTATTCTTTCGAGGCCCTTCGCAAGTCTCAAGAAGCTTCTAAATATTTTGTTTCAATTCTGCAAAAATCAAAATTTTGTTTTAAATTAGGCTGTGGCTATTTGCAATAAAATTTTAGAACGAATAGCAGACCTTTGTCGATACACACACTTCCCTCTAATTATTTGAAATCATTTCAAGTTTTAAATTAATTAAAATTAAGAGGAGTAATTAAAAGACGAGTATTTGAAAGTACACAATTTTAAACTGAATTGTTTGACATAGAAAGCTTTGAATCGTTAAAATTTCCAAGAGCTTTTAATCCTTGAACTTTGAGTTTTGATGCAGAAACAAGAATTGAACACTTATTATTTGTACACAAAATTTGGGTAACTTGAGGACACATTTAAAAGATTCAAAAAGATTCAAAGTTGATTTCAATTAATTTCAACGAAGTTTGCGAAAAATCTTTTTTAGCACTACTACTTATATTTTTCAATGAATCCAATTTTCCCTACAATTTTTATAAAGTCCTGCGAATTAAAACAAATCCTTACAATATTCCACATTCTTCTTGGACAATTTCGGAAATCTTTTAAAATATTTTCAAGAAATTCTCTTCAAATTATTCTTAAAAATGAAAAATAAGTCTCAATTTTCCTACAAATCATAAGAAAATGTTATTATTTTTTCGAGGCCATTCACAAGTCTTAAGAAGCTTCTAAATTTTTTGTTTCAATTCTGCTAAAATCAGCATTTTGTTTTAAATCAGGTTGTCGCTATTTGCACTAAAATTTTAGTACGGATAGCAGAACTTTGTCGGTACACACACACACTTCCCTCAAATTATTTAAAATCATTTCAAGTTTTAAATTAATTAAAATTAAGACGAGCAATTTAAAGACAAGTATTTGAAGGTGAACATTTTCAAACTGAATTGTGTGATATAGAAAGCTTTGAATCGTTAGAATTTCAAAGACCTTTTAATCTCTGAACTTTGAATTTTTATGCTTAAACAACAATAATAATTAATATTTAATAATAATTAATTCCAAAATAATTAAAATTCGAAAAAAAACTGTTTTGAGTAGCCATAAAGAATTCTAAAAAAATATTATATAATAATGACATCGACCAAATTACTTACCTTCTTCAAAAGTTTTTTTTTTCCTACACTTACTCATAGCGTCTTTGATAGAAGGAACAACCCCTCGATGTAATAAGGGTCTCGGAAAGAAACTTTTGAAGCACTTTTCTTCAAAATGATGACTACAAATCCGCAAATCATGACAAACGCTTCCCTGAACTTTAGCGAATTTTATTCATTCGTAACGACTGCAAAATACAAATATTTATTTAAATTTTCACTTGCTTACGGTTAACAAGTTACATTGTCGGTGATTGTTGCAACTTGTTGTTAAAGTTTACTATTTTTTTGAATTTTCATGCATGTTGGTGAGGTTATATAGACGCCCTTCAGATTGTTTCTACAAAAACAATGGTATTGGCTATTATTGTACTTACGTTGTTGGGTTCGCTGGAAGTCGAAAAAACTACAATCCTTCATTTTCTATTGTGCTATTGTTGCAGCCGCTCACACTATAGTAATGTGGCAATTTCTTAAAAACTCTTTACTGTCAAACTTGTTTGTAAACAAAACCTTTTTCACTGACAGACACTGTCAGAGAATATACACATTATAGAGAAAGTGAACTTCCCGTTGAAATACCTGAGCTTCTTCCCCGAGGCGGCAGAGTGCGCTAGTGTCCAGTGTACGGTCACCTTCCACTCTCTGGGCCCTTTCACACGATTGCAGATCTGCAAATTGCGGACTTGCGCAAGTCATGAGTTGTGAAAATAGAGATTTTTCCGTAAAATCTTTGAATGGCGGTAATTTGAATCCTTGATTTTTTTTAAATAGAGACTTTTATGTTTTTCAAATTACAGGCAAGTGTCTTCAGCTAAAAATAATTATGGAGGAATAACGGCGATGAATTAAATACATTTTCAAGTGTTTTGTTGAAAAGAAACAAGCCCATGCCAAATCATATGATTTCTCTCCAAGTTCTGTGAACATACATTTCGGATGTTCCCTGATTTGTATCGCTCTTTCAACAAAATAATATTTTTTTTGCACAGGAAGTAGGTGTAATTAGTATTTGTTAACATAAAAATATTATGCTTTTGCAAACAACAGCCTTTATAAGACTTATGCCACGTCTTTACGAAAGCGTAGGCAGCATTTCCCCAAACATAACATGATAATTTATTATGTTAACAAATGTCAAAAACACTTACCTTATGTGCACGAAAATATTAGTTTGTTTGAGAAGCGAGACAAAACAGGAAACACCCGAAATTCATGCATACATAACTTTGACAGAAATCAGCTGATTTGGCATGTGCTCGTTTCTTTTCGTCAAAACATTGAAAAATGTATTTAATTCATCGTCTTCATTCGCCCATAATTATTTTTAGCACAATAAACTTGCCTATAATTCGAAAAACATTGAATTTTCTCTTTAAAAAAAAATCGAGCATTCAAATTACCGCCATTCGGAGATTTTTCCGCTGACGTGCGCTGACGGAAAAATCTCTATTTTCGCTATACTCATGACTTGCGCAAGTCCGCAACTTGCGGATCTGTAATCGTGTGAAAGGGCCCTCTTTAGTACTCTCTCGTTAAACCTAATTTCTATACAGAATAAAGAAACGTCGCTCTGACACAAGCGTCTAGGGAAAAGGAAAATAATTTGGTTTTGCGCTGGGCATGCGCACTGTGACCTTCCAGACGGTTGCATTCTGCGCGTCATAATTTGAATTATGAAGACGTGAAATTGTAGTTATATCACTACGAAAGGAAATAACGCTAAGTAAATATTTTTATACATTAAACATGGTTATATATCAGTCCTCTAATTTAAACTTAAACTAATAATTTTCTTGTAAGGAATTTTAAGCTTGAAAGAAAGAATTTAAACTAACAATCTATAAGTATTTTTTCACAATTTTCAAGAAGTTCTCTTATTAAATATCAGGATTAAGTTCCCTTGCTTTATATAAAAAATTTGTTATAATTTTAACGGCAAAAATAAAAATATCAAAAATTTTTTAATAAGAATAAAGCTAAATGTTCAAGTACTTAATAAACTTGATTGCGAGTCATTTGAAAGCATCATCAAATAATTATTCAACTACAATGCTTCTTTGAAAAATTTATATAATATAATAATTATATAATAAAATAATATAATGATTATTTAAATGCAATGTTTCTTGACAATTGGTCAATAAAGAAACAAAATCTCATCCAAAATGTTGAGTTTCTAAGTCATAAAGACGAATTTTTGAAAATAAGTTGAATTTGCAACCTCAACAATATGCATTTTGCACAAAAATAATTGAATTTTCGACTAAAAAATACGAGTTTTCAACAAAATGAGTGAATCTTTAACTGAAAATTATCAAGTTTCTAGCAAAAATGAAATACATAAGTACATTTTTAATTAAAAAATTTCGAATGAAAATAGATTTACAAATCAAGAATATAATAGTTCAATTGGCACTTAGAAAAGTAAAAAAAATCAAGTTTTTATCAAAATTAATTAATTTTCATCTAAAAATGTAGATTTTCAAGCAAAAATGGAACAGTTACATCGCCAGTTAAAAAAATTGATTTTCAACCGAATTAATTAATTTTTAATCACACCGATGAATTTTCAACCAAAAATATGAATTTTTGACCGAATAGTGGAATTTTCAATCCGAAACATCAATTTTCTATCAACAACAAAACGTTTTTCCAACTATTTTTTTCAACCAAAGAAATAATTTCTCAACAAAAAATAGAATAGTTAAATTTCTACAAAACAGATAATTTTTCAATGAAAAAATTACATTTACATCAAGAAAGGTAATTTTTTCACAAAAAAATGGAATAGTTGAAGTGAATTTGTAACTAAAATTATGAATCTTCGACTAAACAAAATTTAATTTTTAGCAAAATTCTTGACTTTTCAAATAAGAAGATAAATTTTCTACCAAAAATAAAATAGTTAAATTTTCAACCAAAGAAATGAATTTCCATCTAAAAAAGATCACTTTTCAACCATAATGAGAATAGTTTAAATGCTTAACCAAATAAAAAACGAATTTTCAACAAAATAGTTTTTTTTTTCATAAAAATAGATTTTTTACCAAAAGCTGAACTTAAATTTGCAGTTAAAACAATCAATTTTCAAACAAAGAAATGAATTCTAAACAAAATAATACAATTTTAAACCCAAAAGATTAATTCCCTACCAAAAAATGTATCAATCAAATGTATCAATGAAATATATATTTTCAACCAAAAAAAAGAGAAATTTACGAACCAAAAATAGAATAGTTCAATTTGCAGTTAAAAAGGTAAATTTAAAGAAGAAAAAAAAAGAATTTTCCACATCACCTGAAATACATTTATAATAGTATTAAAATTTGTGTTAATATGTTCATCACGCATTTTTTTTACCGATAAACTTATTTCGACATTTGTCAACGTTTTCGCAGAGTATATTATGGTTAAAATTTGAACTTTATTTTCTCAGTTTGACAGTTGAGGGACATGGCGTTCTATAACTTTAGGGCGACAAATTATAAAATAAACATAATAAATCTCCTAATGCTAATGTACTCCTTATAGTAAATAATACACAATAAGAAACTTACCTAGATATGAAATTCCTTCATATGCACATTCAAATAATAGTGCTTTTTGAATTCCTTCTGGCATTTAGCACATTTTGCCACGGCATTTTTTTCGGTTTATGAGGTGGCACTTTATCAAACTCCGCTACAATTAAAATAGAAATAAATTGAGAAAAACGTTTATGTTCAATGTTATAGGTTCTATTTAGAAAAGATTGTTTTTCTTACCAGGATGAAGCCGTTTTATGTGTGCTTTATAATTGGAGAATGTACTGAAAGTGAAATTGCAAGTTTCACAAAACATTGTAACACTCTTCAACAACGTAACCGTAACGATTGTATACACTGTACTGGCACTAGTCATATTTGTTACTAACTTGGGTCTGAGGTTCAAACCATAGCGCGCTAAATCGGAGCGGCTGAAAGACCGTAGCGCACATAACCAAATATTTATAATTTTTTATACACAGCAAAAGAACTTAATCCTAGTCCTAATAATTCTTTTATACCTACATACTTCGTTTCACAATAAATAATAGTGTAAACTTCAAAGCTATAACAAAAATTGCTCGAATAAGAGAGTTCTTGTAGATTGTTAGTTTAAATTCTCTCTTTCAAGCTTAAAACTCCTCACAAAGAAATTATTAGTTTAAGTTTCAATTGGAGGACCGATATATAACTATGTTTAATCTGAAAAAATATTTTTTGAGCGTTATTTCATCTCGTAGTGAAATAACTACAATTTGACGTCTTCATAATTCAAATTATAGTGCGCAGAATGCAAGCAGCTGGAAGGTCACAGTGCGCATGCCCAGCGCAAAACCAAACTATTCTCCTTTCCCCTAGACCCTTGTCGCTCTGACTACGTGTCAGCGCGACTCCTATTTAAAAAATTGAATCTTGTCTTGGCCCTTACGAAAATATATGACAGGAAAAAAATGACAGGCTTATCACTTTTTCCCTGTCATTTTTTTTCTGTCATTTTTTCGCGACCACAAGAAAATGATAGGGAAACGACAGGCAAAATGACATGAAAACGACAGGCAAAACGACAGCCGAAAATGACTGGCCCTAATTGGCCATAATTTTTTGTAATATCGTGTAACATTATAAATCATCGACGACTTGCAGACTTATTCGTAAACCATTTGAACTTTCCTGTAAAGCTTAAAAAATCATTAACAAAATAAAACTATTATGGAAATTTTGATGATGAAACACCTCTTTGTAGCCTGTTGCTAATTCCGAATTATCTTCCAATACATCAATTGTGGAATGTGTTCGATTTTCCATTTTAAAGACTTCTTATCCTTACAAAGTGCTAAACTTAAGTACCACGGGCAAAAATTTCAGACTATTTTCAACTTTCTTCATTCCCTTAACAAGTTGACTGCGTGCTCCAATTCCATGATGCAAGAAAGAACGGTTCCATCACGCGCAACCTACGGACCCTTTGATTGGTTCACATTTTTTTAGATGTGCGTGGCGAGACCATTCTTTGTTGGATCATGGAATTAGGAGTACGCATTGAACTTCTTGAGGGATGAAGAAAGTTGAAAATAATCTGAAATTGTTGCCCGTGGTACTTAAGTTTAGCACTTTGCAAGGATAAGAAGGCATTAAAATGGCAAATCGAACACATTCCACAATTTATGTGTTTGAAGATAATTCGGAATTAGCAACAAGCTACAGAAAGGTGTTTCATCATGAAAATTCCCATAATAATTTTCTTTTGCCAATGATTTTTTAAGCTTTACAGGAAAGTTTAACCCTAATAGCACGGAACATTCCGGGAACGTTCCTGGAACGTTCCGCGGGCACCTTCGGAACGTTCCACTGGAACGTTCCCGGAACGTGTGAAATGTCCGCCCTTAGGAACGTTCCAGTGGAACGTTCCACTGGGACCTGAGGGGAACCTTCCATTATTGTTTTTTTAACAACAATTATCTCGTAAACCGTAAGAGATAGCTAAGATTGGATGTCATTTTTGAGTTTTGAGTACCGCATATACTAAACTATAATATGATATCCGTATCATAAATTGACATCGATTTTGACTTATCACTTACGTTTTACGCGTTTTTTATTGATAATAATAACAATAACGTTAATTTATGTTTGGAACGTTCCAGTGGTACGTTCCCAAGCGGCGGACATTTTACACCTCCCTGGAACGTTCCGTGCTATTAGGGAAATGGTTTACGAATGAGTCTGCAAGTCGTCGATAATTTATAAAGTTACACAATATTATTATAAATTATGGCCAATTAGGGCCAGTCATTTTCGGCTGTCGTTTTCCTGTCACTTTGCCTGTCGTTCCCCTGTCATTTTCTTGTGGTCGCGGAAAAATAATAGAATAAAAATGACAGGGAAAAAATGACACACCTGTCATTTTTTCCCTGTCATATATTTTCGTAAGGGGACCCCATCACAATGGGTCGTCACCATGGACTTGTAAAATTTTGATGCTTATAGCTTTGAATTTATTGTTCTCGAGTTGTCGCTCAACAGGGGGTGCACGCCGAGTACGTCAGTCTGGTCACGGGATTTCCCCCGATGGTTCATGTTATTTCCACTCATTTCGGTTACTTTGAAAATATAACTGGGTCAGGAACACAGACATAATTAGGTCAGAGTCCTCAGTTTTAGATTGTATTTTACACTGAGAACATCTCTTTCAAAATGAAAATGGTTAAGCGTAAACGAAGTGATTGTCAGACACGAATTTTAGCAAAAGAGAAGAAGTTGAAGGAGGAAAAAGTGATTAAAAACACGTGGCTTTTAGACCATTTTTTTGCGTAAGAAAGATGATAGCTTTTGTTTTGACTCAAATTCAAGTAATGGACTGTATTTGTTTTCTTCATTGTTTCATTTTTGTTTGACGGATAGTACTGCACTGGGTTACATAAAAAAATCACAAAAATCCATCTCAATTAACAAGGCTGACGCCAAACAGCGCGGTTATTTATTAAGAGAAACAAATTACATTTGGTTAAAATGACTAATCCCGCTGCCAGCAACAGGCGAACTGAACTCAACGGTAGCCGAAAATTGGGAAACGACAGCGAGAGTGAGTGAATCTGTGAGTGTGTGCGTAATTGTAATAAGACGTGTACGTGTAAATATAATGACCAAAGACCGGCTGAAGAATATAAATATTGTGACGTCTCAGCTAATAGAAGAAGAATTCAGCGATTAAATTAGAAATACATAAAAACAAATATAATTAACATGAATAAGAAAAATTGCTTGTAAATCTTGAACATTCCGCCTGCTTTTCGTCGCAGATGAAATTGAATCACTTTTTCACTGTTTCATTTATGTCGCTTGTCGCACGTGGAAGTAGACACAACTTGACAATTGGTCGGGTTATTGAGTCGCGCTGAGTCTTCAGTGTGACGACTCGGATTAGACCATCGCTGCCACGATGAAGTTTGATAACCCGTCCCATTGCCCACTTGGTAGGAGGCAGGTTTTCGTCTCGAATAAGAACGAGATCTCCCAGCTGAATGGGAGGCTGTAAGGTTCTCCATATGGGACGAGGTTGAAGTTCCTTAAGGTATTCAGAAGACCAACGTTTCCAGAAATACTGGCGCATTTGTTGAATTAGTTGCCAGCGTGACAAGTGATTCTGGGCAACTTCTGTCAGGGATGACTCAGGGATGGCATTCAAAGGGCATCCTATGAGAAAGTGTCCTGGAGTCAGTGCTGAAAAGTCTTTTGGATCATCTGATTCTGCAATGAGAGGCCGAGAATTGAGACATGCCTCGATTTGGGTTAAAAATGTTGTCATTTCCTCGAAGGTAAGAAGAGTCTCTCCAATCGTTCGTTTAAGGTGGAATTTAGTAGACTTTACTGCAGCCTCATAAATTCCGCCAAAATGGGACCCCGCAGGTGGATTGAGTTTCCACTCGGTGCCGTCTGAGGCTAAAAATGAAGCGATGGCTTGGGACTCTTCAGATGTCCCAGCGAACATTTGTTTAAGTTGACGGTCAGCTCCAACGACGTTTTTTGCATTATCGCTGACTAAGGTCTTACGAACGTCTCGTCGTGACGAAAATCGTTGATACGCTGCGATGAAGCCACTTGCCATGTAATCAGAAACTACTTCTAAATGAACTGCTCGAGTGGAGCAGCAAACAAAGATGCAAATGTTAGCCTTAAAAGACTTGAAGTCACGTCCTTTGTGTGTTCGAAGCTTGATCGGTCCAGCGTAGTCGACACCAGTGTTCAAAAATGGTCGACTGAATGGAGTTGAACGAATTGAAGGTATGTCAGCCATGAGTTGTTGCGGAATAGCTGCTCCGTTCTTCACACATGGAACACAATGATGAATCACAGACCGAACAAGACTTCGCCCTCACAGAATCCAGTAAGATTGCCTCAGTGTTCCAAGAGTAAGCTGACTACCTCCGTGAAGACAACGACGATGACAATCCTCGATCAAAAGCTTAGTCGAAATTGAATCTGATGGTAAAAGCAAGCGATGTTTCTCATCAAACGAAAGTAGAGAATGCTTTAAACGTCCTCCAACTCGAAGAAGTTCACCATCCAAAAATGGATTGAACTTCATCAGATGACTTCTTTTTGAGATCTTATCCTTTCTTTTCAAGGCTGAAATTTCTTCTGAAAAGACACGGAGTTGTTCATGTTGAATCAAGCGCAGACGAGCTTGATGAAGCTCAGAAGCAGTGATATGAGGCGATGATACAATAGAACGAAGTCTGACGGCATTGTAAAATCGAAAGCACAAGGCAATGACTCGAAGAAGTTTATCCAAGGACGAATATAGGCGAAATAAGTACCAGTGTTGCTTCTCATGAGTCAGAAGATTGACCGTGACCCGTTTCTCCATGTCAACTGAGCGTTCCGGAGGTTCCAAGGGACCAGATGGCCAGTCGTTTGGATTCGGCAGCCATTCTGGCCCATTCCATCAGGCAGAGAAAGACGAAAACTCACGGACAGAGACACCACGCGATGCGCAATCAGCTGGATTGTCCTTTCCCGGAACATGGTGCCACACAGCTGAAGGAAGAGTGGTTTGAATTTCCGATAGTCTATTCGCGATATACGTCTTACGTTTCGAAGGTGAATCTGCAATCCAAGCCAGAGCAGTTGTTGAATCGGACCACATGTGGAGTGGAGCATCAAGTTTTAGAATGCTTTGAATATATGCAACGAGGCGAGCTAGAAGAACCGCAGCACACAGTTCAAGACGAGGAAGTGCGACAGCTTTCACAGGTGCTACTTTTGTTTTTGATGCGATAAGCACCACAGAACAATCCACAGTTGTTAGAACTGATTTAACATAAACAACAGCTGCATAAGCCCGTTCTGAAGCATCTCCAAAGCCATGAAGTTCATATGAGCAACCCGAAGATCGTAATCCAATCCATCGATGAATTCGAACTGATGGATGATATTGTAGATCCAGCGTTTCCAGCGTTGAGAACGTTCATCAGGAAGCGGATCATCCCAAGAGATTTGTAGCTTCCAAAGTTCTTGAAGAATGATCTTTGTGCCCACAATCACAGGTGATAACCATCCAAGTGGATCAAATAGTTGCGCAGATCGCCTGGCAACGAGACGTTTAGTGATGACATCATTGATACGAGTAAGCTCGATCTTGAAGATAAAACAATCGCTTTCGGGCTGCCAAATTAACCCAAGCATCGATACAGAAGTTTCAGAATGCCACTAAAGATCTGAAGATAAATCTTGAAGGTCCACAGGGATTTGTTCCAGAAGCTCAGGACAATTCGTAGTCCACTTCCTGAGTGGAAAGCCGCCCGCCTTGAAGAGCTCAAGGAATTGATCGTAAAGTTTGGCGGCGTCCTCCAAACTGTCAGCTCCTGACAAGACATCATCGACGTAAACACTGTTCTTAATGACTTCAGCAGCTAGAGGAAACCGATGTCCTTCATCAAGTCCGAGCTGCTGTACAGTACGAACAGCCAAATATGGAGCACATGTCAGGCCATAAGTGACAGTTGTAAGTCGAAAAATCTGCCCGCTTCGCGGGCACATTCTCATCGCGCTCCTCGCGCGCGGCTCGCTTCGCTCGCTAGTTTGAGCGCGCCTAGGGCGCGCACCTGTTGTATCTCGCGCTTCGCGCTCGATAAGGCATTCATCTCGCGCTTCGCACTCGGACACATTTGCCTGACGCTTTAAGCTCGGTTCATCTCGGTTTTCGCACTTCATGTGCTTGCGAGCTAATGCTCTCTTAGTTAGCTTCATCGTTATGACCTGCTTTTGCTTTAATGATGTAAGTTTTACATAGTATCGTTTAATGTAAACTCGAAAGTTTAAACGCGATCACGGCGCGCGATTTGGTTGTCGCGGTTCGCAATGACAATATGTTATTTTCTATGTTCTTCAGATAAAAATGATTAAATTTGTATTTGCTTTAAAATCAAGAAGGAAATTCCTTCACTTCAGTGTAAATTTCCGTATCTGTCTAATAAAAAATAAATCATACAATCAGAAAGATTTCTTTCAACTATCTGAAAAGGGGCGAAAAAAAGTATTTAAGTTGTTTTTGGAACATATATATGATAAATTTTTAAATGATCATTGAAGAATGGACATTTGACAAAAATGGGAGGGGGGTCAAATTTTACACAAATCTAATACCTTCTCTGGATGAGAATGTAAAAATAGAATAAATTGTTCGCATTTTCAAGTACCATGAGCATTAATTATTATTATAGCATTAAGCCATTTCCCTTTCGGGGTAGGCGTGACTCGCTCGGTTGGGAAATAGTAATGTGGGGAAGGAGGTATAGATTTTTTAGATTGATCTAGAGTTTTCGTGTTATTCATTTAAATAACACGCTCGTCCCGCAACACTGCTCCGACCCAGGTGGCTGATCAATCTCTCTAGCGATTACCCCAAGTGAAGAGCCTCACAAAATTGTTATGTGTGGTTCCCCACTTGGGCCCATTAGTATCCAAGGTCTTTTGTTTCGGGCGTCATTCACTCTATTGTCACTCTGTTTACAAACTATTTGTCGCCACACTTTTCTTTCCTGGCATACTTCTCTAGGTTCCTTCACGTCCATGCATTTTTTCATGCAAGCTCTCGTGTTTATATGGCTTCTTATGTCTCTTCGGATTAAGGTCTCATTCATACATTCTAACAATTCTTTGGGCGGTCTACCTCTGGGCATGCTGCCGTTTACTTTACCTTTATACACTTGTTTGGTCAGTCGTTCATCTTTCATTCTTTCAAGATGTCCAAACCACCTTAACTGATTCCTTTCCCAAATGTCAACTAGTGTCTCTCCTGTAACACATTCTTGGAGGATTATTTCGCTTCTTACTTTGTCCATAAGTGTTTTCCCGCAAATTGTGCGCAGAGGTATCATGCCAATCACGCTAATTTTACCCTCACCCTTTTCTTAACGGGTCCATGTCTTGCTACCGTATAGCACAGTCGGTACAAGCATAGAATTATGTATCGCCATTTTAGCTTTTTTTGATATATTTTTACTTCTGAGAATGGACCTGCTCTACCGATAACCTTCCGACCCTCGTTTATGCGCCTATCTATCTCCCCATTTATCTTCCCGTCACTAGTGAATAGGCTACCTAGATATATATGCTTATCAACTTGTTCTAATTTCTCATCACTTAGGACAATGTTGCAAATTGTTTTATCACCTTTTCCTTCAAACATGATTTTTATGATTTTTGTTTTATTCACGTTAATTTTCGCAGTATTGAAAATGATATCCCGTAGCCCTATCTATGCGTTTGCTTGACTTATTCTAAAAATCTATCCGCACTTCCGGTTTCTGTAAATTTCCAATCTTGTTTCGCGTTTGTTTCGTTTGTTTGGTTCTCTTTCTTCTCCATCCCCGCCCTAAGCTCATTTTGGAGACTAGAAGGTAATGGTCAGTATTACATTCAGAGCCCCTCATGACTCTTGTATCTTTGACCAGTTCTATTAGTCTTTCATTCACAATAACGAAGTCAATTATACTGTGGCTTTTTTCTTTACGCCAGGTGTAAATGCGGATCATTCTATGTATAAACCAAGTATTTGTAATAAATGGGTCCTTTTCTTAGCATAAGCTAACTAACTTTTCCCCGTTATAGTTTTTTCTTGTTGGATCTCCAGAATTTTTTAGCACCCTTTCCGTATTACGGTGGGGGGGGGGGTGCAAGGAATGGAAACCGAGAGACTCAAAATTGGTTGACGTTTTATGCTGAGAAGCTCACCAGCCCTCAGCTGCGTTGTATTAGGTAGAAGTTCCCATGTTTCGATCCGCTAATTCCCGGCCAACCTCTAAACGACGAGTCAATAACTTTTTTTTTTTTTTTTTTTTTTTTACGCAAATATTATGTTCAATCATCATTTGTCGTATCTTGTACAGTTTGGTCGTAAAATTGAATTTTTGTATTTTTCATTATTCCTTGTGCAATAAAAATGTGAATTTTCGATTTTTCGAGAAAATTCGGAAAGTCGTTATAATAATCTTGTAGGGCGTTGAAAAAGAAACACTTTTCTTGTCCTGACTTTTTTCCGTATCGTGCATTGTTTGGCTGAAAATATTAATTTTCGTTTCTTTTTTTTGGATTTTGAAAATGCCGTAACTCTGAAAATTTTGATTTTATCGGAAAATGTCATGGGAATAAATTGTGTAAATTTCCGAGTACTATGTACAGATTCACATATAATTTTCAAATTTTGAAAGAAATGGTCGCAAAAATTTTCAAAGTGCTCTCACTATCTGAATTTTTATCCACCATGGCTGGCTAACGAACTCGACCTTAAGTTTAGGAGACTAAAAGAGTATACCAAAGGACAATCGAATCGATCAATTCTTTCGAAAGTTAGCGTGCTAACAATCTAAAAATCTACAGACAGACAGACGCATTCGTAAAAACATGTTTTTTGGGTTCAGGGGGTCTCAAAACGTGGACATTTGACAAAAACCAGGGGGGTCAAATTTTACACAAATCTAATACCTTCTCTAGATGAGAATGTAAAAATCTGAACAGGCTCGGAAGGAGTCGTGCGCCACAGAATTCGTTGTAGATCCTGGTCATCTTCATGGACAAGAATTTGGCGGTACATCTTCTCGACATCTGCTGAAAATACAATCGGATGTCGACACCATTGAAGTAGGACATCTGAAATGTTTAGTTGCAATTTAGGACCTGCATGCAAGCAATCATTCAGTGATACTCCTCGACTTGAGCTTCGAGAGCCGTTGAATACAACTCGGAGCTTGGTTGTGAGACTTGAGTCTCGCCACACCCCATGATGTGGAAGAAAAAACGACCTTGAATCATTCCTTGGATCAGAAGACTCTTTAATAGAAACCATATGCTGAAGCCTTTTGTACTCCTCCATGAAATCGGTGTAAGCATCCTGAAGTCGAGCATCCCCTTTGAAACGTTGTTCTCTGTGAAGTAGCAACCTAAGAGCTGAAGAATATGAATCTCCTAGCTTTGCAACATCATTCTTAGTTGGAAGACGAACGACGTATCTTCCTTCTTTTGTTCTAGAGTGAGTCTCTAAGAAATGCTGTTCACAAGCGTCCTCTTCTGGAGTCCTATTCATTATCTTCCCAAAATGTTTGTAAGTCAAAGTACAATTCATTAACTTTGCAGCAGTGAAACGTGCTGACTGGAGAATTATAAATTGACGACTCCTCTCCCGTTGGTCCACACAGTATCCAGCCTAAAACAGTTTTCTGAGCAACAGGAGAAGAAAGGTTACCTTTTCGAAGGCCTGGCTCAATTAAAATTGAATATACGTCAAAACCTAAAATCATATTAATTGGACGATTTCCAAAGAACTTAGGATCTGCCACCTGAAGGTCTGCAAGATGAGGCCAATTGTCGATTTGAAATTTGGTTTTTTGACGTCTTGCTACCAATTTTGGAAGAACAAGAGCTTTAAGTTTGAGCCTAAAATCTGACGGAAAGTGAGGTTTAACTTCGACGGAAACCGATCCTCGTGAAGTTCCTGATTTACTTTCACCGACGACTAACAAACGTACGGAACCTTTAGTCCGAGGTAGTTGCAATCGTTGCGCGAGCGATTCTGAAATAATTGAGACCTCAGAACCTTGATCAAGAAATGCTCGATCATAAAGAGTTTGACCGGAAGGTGCAGTCACAAAGACCATCGCGGTGGTCAACAACACCGAAGTTGTTTCATTCAAGGAAACTTGCATGGCTAAAACTGCATGAGAGTTAGCCTGCGGAGTTGGAGCAGTGGATGAACTTGGAAAATGTTGAGTTTGAACTGACTGTGATTCATGGAGAATTGTGCGATGCTTCCCTTGACACAATTGACAAACATTTTTCGAAACGCAGTTTTCGATCATATGGGATCCTAGGCAATTGCTACATAATCGTCTTTGAATTACAAATTCCTTCCTTTGGGCCACGGTTTGAGATCGAAATTGTGGACATGACATAAAAAAATGTTGTTCTCTGCACATGAAACATTTTCTATCCTGAAGCGATTTTCTTGGTTGTCGTTCCGTGACTGCATTGACGTTAGCAGTCGTTGATTGCGACGATTTCTGTTGCCTCCCAAACTTACGTTTTTGATGTTGAGACTTCGTTGATGATTGTGATGATGCCTGCTTACAGCAGCCTGTTGTTGATTCAACAGCTTCCAATGCACGAAGACGATTTTTAAGAAACGTTTTAAGTTCCTCAAATGTCGGAGGTTCTTTTGAACTGCCGATCGATGTTTCCCAATCTCGAAGAGACTGATGATCGAGCCCTTCGACAGTGAGATATACAAGAATCGATGACCATTCACTTACCGGTTCATTTAGGAAGTCTAATGCCTCCACATAATCAATGGTTGAATTGTAAAGTTCTCGCAACGAGCTTGCTGATTCCACTTTCATTGGCTGAAGTGAAAATAAATCGGATAAATGAGAATGTACTAAGACACGTTTGTTTTCATATCTATCTTCCAGTAATTCCCAACAGCGAGTATACCCTGGCGGACCGAACGAACGGAGCGGATACGCTACAGCGTATCCTTATAGTATCCACATCGTATCCTCTCCGTATCATGCAAGAAAAACTCATTAAAAAAGAAAGATTAACATTTCACTTGTTGAAATTCGGATTCTACGTGAAATTTTGAGTTAAAAGGTCACAGAGTAATCGCAATAGTTTTTCTTGCAACATTAAAAACTTTTAATAAATATAATACTTATCGATGACGTGCGTTGAAGGCGACTTCAAACGCATCGTCATTCAGTAGCAGTTCATAGGCTTTATCCGTCGACGATGCGTTTGAAGTCGCCTTCAGCCCACGTTATCGATAAGTATTATATTTTTTGAAAGTTTTTAATATTGCAAGAAAAACTATTGCGATCACTCCGTGACCTTTTAACGCAAAATTTGACGTAGAATCCGAATTTCAATAAGTGAAATGTTCATCTTCCTTTTTTAATGAGTTTTTCTTCCATGATACGGAGAGGATACGATGTGGATACTATAAGGATACGCTGTAGCGTATCCGCTCCGTTCGTTCGGTCCGCCAGGGTAATTCTCATTTGTTACCGAAATATGACGAACGAGTTGCGCAGCTTCCCCTGAAAGATTTGTCTTTAAATGATGAAGCTTTTCTACAGAAGTCAACGCCGCCTTGGAGTGAACCATGGATTTAAAGAGGTCAGCGAAATTTGACCATTCTGTGTATACGCCCGGGAATTTTGGTAATTCGATTTTCGGCATTGAACGCGATGATGAGAACATCGGTGCGACAGAGAATTCGACGTTCCCGCCTGAGCACTTGGAAGGCTTTCAATAGATTCTAAAAAGTTTCCTTTTGCTGTCACGTAAGCTTCCTCAGTTTTACTTAAAAAAATCCGAAGTGAAATACTCGTTAGTTTTATTTTGATCGCGAAATTTTATTAATTCCAGATGCTGTTGTACGAACCGCGTCCAGTTCTTCTCTAACGCTTCCATTCGCGATACTAATGATCCCTTTGTTTGTTCCTTTACTGATGCTGCAATCGCAAACGAATTTTTAATTCGATTACACAGCTCAGTTTGCTCTAAAAAGAAATTATCGAACGACATTGTAACAGAAGACACAAAATAAGATAATAAAAATTAAAGCCCAAAAGACAAATTTATTATTGTCTTTTTAATTAGTTGAAATAGTTCGCCTGACAATAATTTGCTGATTTGCAACGGGCCGTGAAACATGTAAATATTTTTGACAGTTGTTGTGCATGTATATCAACATAAGAATGTCAACAATAACCGATCGATAGACACACGAACTTGAATGTATACTTTCGCGCGTGAACTCTCGAGCCCGAATTGATATCAAAATTGTACTTACAAATGTCCATTAATAATTCCAAACCTTTCGTCGATAGGCATTTTTCAATAACCTTTCCTTGTAATTATTTGTCCAGTCTTGTCACCTGATAATTTTGATATTATTGCCTGTGTTTGATTCACAGACATTGACTGAAATCCTAAAAACAAGGGACCATCGAGAATGCTTACAGTTATTACGAAAAATAACTGTTAATACAACTGCTTGCTATGAGCTCACTAAGTTCAGCTTGAACTTTTGCACGCAAATAATCACAAAGTCAAAAAGTCACAAAGTTAAAAAGTCATAAAATTAAAAAGTCACACAATTAAAAAGTCAAAAATTAAAAAGTCACACAGTTAAAAAGTCAAAAAGTCAGACCGTTAAAAAGTCACAAAGTCACTCAGTCTGAATGTTACAAGTCACAAGTCACTTAGTAATTTTTTAATCACCCATGCACTTTTAGAACTGCACTTATTGTACCAAAGACGCTGCCACAGACAATCACACGACGATTCGCTGACTCAAAAATGTACTATCCGGTCGTAGGAACAATGTTTTGACTCAAATTAAAGTAATGGACTGTATTTGTTTTCTTCATTGTTTCATTTTTGTTTGACTGATAGTATTGCACTGGGTTACATAAAAAATTCACAAAAATCCATTTCAGTTAACAAGGCTGACCCCAAACAGCGCGGTCATTTATTAATTAAGAGAAACAAATTACATTTAGTTGAAACGACTAATCTCGCTGCCAGCAACAGGCGAACTGAACTCAACGGTAGCCGAAAACTGGGAAACGACAGCGAGAGTGAGTGAATCTGTGAGTGTGTGTGTAATTGTAATAAGACGTGTACGTGTAAATATAATGACCAAAGACCGGCTGAAGAATATAAATATTGTGACGTCTCAGCTGATGGAAGAAGAATTCAGCGATTAAATTAGAAATACATAAAAACAAATAGAATTAATATGAACAAGAAAAATTGAATGTAAATCTTGAACAGCTTTAGCTTTTGTTACAATAGTAAAAATAAAAATTGTGATTTCGAAAATGGGAGTGAAAACAACTTATAAGAAGAAAGAAAAAAACATCTCAGGGACCTTACTTAAATTACATAACATCTCAAGGGGGGGGGGGGGGGTCGAGACGTTTTGTCACGATTTGTTACGACAGGGGGGATCGAATCCTTTACTCATGTGCTTAATTTTTGCAAATTTGCGAAAAATTTCTCCTGAATATTATCTTTTTTGTTATAAATATTATTATTTGGTTGGAAATTTAACAATTTTCTTAAAAAGATATCATTTTTTTGAAAATTCAACTGTTTTGTTAAAAATTCGTCTTTTTGGGTTAAAAATTCAACTTCTTTCGTATAATATTAACCTTCTGTTTAAAATTCATATTTTGTTGCTGATAAGTCAACTGAAATATTTTTTGGATGAAAAATATTTTTTCTGAAAATTTGTCTTTTCAATTTGAAAGTTCATCCTTTTTTTAGTAGAAATATTTCATCTTTCTTGGACCAAAATGCAATTGTTTTGTTGAAAATTCAACTATTTCCTAGAAAATTTACATGTTGTTTAAAATTTGTATTTTTCTATAGAAAAGTTTATTAAAATCCTTTTGGATGAAAATTCAACTCTTTCTTTGAAAATTTGTCTTTTTGATTTCAAAATTCCCCTGCTTTAGTAGAATTTTCATTTTTCTTGGACAAAAATGCAACTGTTTGGTTGAAAATTTAATAATCTTGTTGAAAAGTCATACATTTTAGTTAAAAATTCGACTATTTATTAGAAAATTAACTTATAGTTAACTTATAGAAAGTGAACTGGAATTTTCTTTGGATGAAAATTTAACTATTTTTCTGAAGCTTTTTTTTACTTCATCTATTTCTAAAGAAATATTTCATCTTTCTTGAATAACAAATGCAACTGTTCGCTTGAAAATTTAACTCTTTTTATAAAACTTCTCTTTCCGATTTCAAAATTCACCTGCCTTAGCAGAAATTTCATCTTTTTCGGATAAAAATGCAACGGTTTGGTTTAAAATTCAACAATTTTGTTGAAAATTCGTACTTTTTGGTTGAAAATTCTTCTGTTTTGTTGAAAAATTAACTATTTTGTAGAAAATTCACTTTTTGGTTAAATTGAATATTTTGGTTCTGAAAAGAGAAATAAAATCTTTTCTGGATGAAAATTAAACTACTTAAATTTTTTTTTTTAATTAAAAATTCATCTGTTTTAGTAAAAATTTCATCTTTCTTGGATAAAAATGAACTATTTGGTAGAGAATTAAACTATTTCGTTAAAAATGCATCCCTTTCGGTTGAAAAAATTCGTCTTTTTGGATGAAAATTTCAATTTTCTTCGTAGAAACTTAAAAAATTTAAATGTTAAAAAATTTAAATTTTGATCTTGAAACGTCAACTGGAATCTTTCCTGTATGAAATTTCACCTATTTTTTTTTAAATTTGTTTACTTTTTAAATAAAAATGCATCTGTTTTATGAGAAATTTCATCTTTTTTGGATAAAAATGCAACTTTTTGTTAGAGAATTGAACACTTTTGTTAAAAAGTCATCCTTTTTGGATAAAAATTCGTCTTTTTGGATTGAAAATTCAATTTTTTTCGTAGAAACTTATTTCTTGGTTAAAAATGCATATTTTGATTGGGAAAAGTCAACTAAAATCTTTTCTAACCGAAAATTCAACTATTTTTTTTATTTCTGTTTTTGATTTATAAATTCATCCGCTTTGGTAGAAATGTCTTTTTTTCAGTGATCCGTCTAAAACTATCGTTTCGTTACGTTACGTTATCCAAAAAGTACCGAATCTTTTGTTTACTTTTCGTTACGTTTTGACAGATTGGAACAAAATTAAAAACGAAATTGTTATAACTTGATATTTTACCTGTCTGCCTTTTAATATTTATATCAGGTGCACAAGGATTCGAATGAACTATTTTTTTCATAACACAAGTGATTAAAAAATGTCGTTACAATTTCGGTATTTTGAATAGCGTAACCTAAGCCGAGTGAATATAGTTACGTTTTGGCAGTATGGAAACAGAACGAAAATGACGAAAGTATTTTGTTTTGTTTCTGTCGGATCCCTGCTTTTTTTAGATGAATATGCATCTTTTTGGTTATAAATTATTCTTCTTGCTTGAGTGTTCAACTATTTTATTTGAAAGATATAGTTAAATCACTTTGTTAAGAAATCTTTTTTTTTGAAGAGTTATATTTTTAGTTGAAAATTTATTCATTCAAATAAAATTATAAACGCATTTATCTGCAGGAATGATGTACGAAGAAGAACCTTCTCGTTATAAAAGACAAAAAAAGAGGAACACCCCCCCCCCCCCCCCTTACAAACTCCAGACATGCAAAATATTGGCTGCGCCGGCCCTGTTCATAGAAAAACATGAACGTATTAAAAATTATAATATTGAACATATATAAACATGATTATCTTTTTGAGAGTCTTACTCTCACAATTTATTTTATTTATCAGCATCATATCAGTGCTTCTGTCATTATTAATTTTTCATTATTTTTTCCAAATAATGATGTATTTTCGGTGTACCTAGACATTGCGCTATTTATTATTATATTCCGAAGAGCGGTGTTTACGAAGCGATAAATGTAAAACTTTTCTAACCTTAAAAACCTTTCAACTGCTTTAGGGCTCGAGCACAATGGAGACCTGAAACCGAAACTTGAACCCGAAGATCGAGGTTTCGAGTTCGGGTCTCCATTATGCTCGGGCCCTTACCGTCATATCTTACGATGAACGAGAAAACGTAGCTACGATGAGAGCAGCACCTCGATATGGCAGAAAATGTTATGTCCTATATATATGGTTCCCCCACTCTAATACCCCGTACCGCATCTATGTTTATAACAATAACACGGAGTAATAATAAGGACAAAGATATTATAAGCGTAAATGCGGCACGGGGTGTCAGAGTGGGGGAACGATATATATATATATATATATATATATATATATATATATATAGGACATCACATGTTCTGCCATATAGAGGTGCTGCCCTCACCGAACTACGAAGTCGAGCGCTGAATTTTTCGTATATCGTTAAATATGACGGTAAAACAGTAGAAAGATTTTTTAAGGTTAGAAAAGTTTGACATGTATCGCTACAGAAACACCGCACTTCCGAATATAATAATTATTAGTGCAATGTCTAGGCACACTGAAAATACATATTTGGAATAAGTAATGAAAAATTAATAAGGACAGAATCACTGATATGATGTTAATAAATAAACTGAATTTTGAGAGTGCTGCCCTCAGAAAGATAATTCTGTTTATATTTTTATTTTGCATTTAAGAATGTCTAGAATTTTTGCAAAGCTGAAGCTTGAGACAGGTTTTTTGTATATATTCTTTCCAAAAAATTAGAAAAAACGATCTCGAAAATCGAATTTTCAATTTAAAAAGAAAAACTAAGAAGAAAGTTCGGGGTAAATCTGGGCTGAAAAAACTTTTCTTTGATGAATATTTTTTTTAAATTGAAATAATCAAATATTTATATGAGAGAAAAAACTTTTTTTAAGTTTAAAGTTTAAAAAAAAATTGTTTGAATTCAAAATGACAATAATTTCAAAAAATATATATTTCTGGATAAAAAATGTTGGTTGAAAATGTACATAGTGCTTTCGTTTTAAATTACAACAAAAATCTTCTGAAAAATCGAATTTTTAATTTAAAATTTTTTTTTTAAAACTTCGAGATAGATTAGTGCTGATTTGAATCCTGCAAAGTTTGTTTGGAAAATATTATCTTTAAGTTCGAAGAAATTTTAGGGAGAAATTTTTTTCTGTTTGATGCGCATGTGTTTTTACATTAATTTGTTCATACGATCTTTATTTTACCTTCAAACAATAATTCGATGAAAATTTAAATATTAAACAAAATTTTCTTTGATAGAAAAATATGTTATTATCGTATTTTCAATAAATAAATAACATTGACCAAGAAACAATTTTTCTAATGATTAAAATTCTACAACTTTATAATTAAGGAATATTCTAGTTCGGATATTTTATAATTGAACCGCCGGATCGTAGAAGGGCATATAAAGTCTGATCGCTGGTGGTGGGGAGGCCCCTCGGCATTTGTAAAAACATTTGAAAATTTTAATTTTTCAAACATATATTCTCATTCAAAATTCAAATTAGCATCTTTTTTCCCTCTTGAAAAAAGTTGTAGCTCTGTGCATTCTTGAAATAATTCCAAAAAATACGAATTTTGAAAACTGAAAAAATTCGGTTTTTTCTCACTTCAACTCGCTCTAATTCACAGAATATTAAAGATTTTTGCTTCAAATTTGAAGGAATTATATTTCAAAGTGGACTTTAAACAGTAGAGTAGTTTAGATTAATTTTTTTGTTATGAAAAATTGTTAATAATGTTTTTCTAGGTAAGTATACGAAAATGGTTCCAATATTTTCAATCGCAAAGTCTATCGACGTAAGTTTAAGCTATCAAAAACTTCCAGCAGATGAAATGTTCATTAGAATTTTTAGAAGTTTTATGTGAAGTTTTACACCAATGGAAATAAGTGTTAATAACCTACGAGTGTTTTATTCTCTCGAGCAACGCCGCGAGCACATTACTCAGAGGCGCCTTTTATCTGGATAGGCACGGCCGTCTACGAAAGTTGGAAAATTGTATTTTTCAACATCAATTACTGTGTTTTTTTATAATAATGTAAGAAATTATTTCTAACATTAAGTATAAACTGGTTAATTTTGGTATGTAGTTCATAGTTTTCCAATAATAATCATTATGCGCTTTGTGAACATAGACAAACCCTTTCGCCCTAAACAGACCCTGGCGGACAGGCCGAACGCAAACATTATGCTACAGCGTAACGGTAATGTAATGGTAAAGTAATGGTAAAGTAATATGGCATTATAATTGATAAAAGAAACAAAATTAATATGTAAACTGTTGCAATTATAATGAAACGTTGAAATTTACGTTAAATGGACATGCCGTAATTGCAACAAGTTGCTTTTGCAGCGTTAAAAAATAAAAAAACATAGTGACTGTCATTGCAGTCGGGCCCCTGCATATTGGCAACCCGTTAACGGGGCTTCGAGTGGGTTGCCAGTCTGCAGGGGCCTGACTTGAATGACAGCCACTTTGTTTTTTTATTTTTTAACGATGAGAAAGCAAGTTGTTGCAATGGCGGCATGACCATTTAACGTAAATTTTAACGCTTTATCATAATTGCAACAGTTTACATATTAATTTTGTTTCTTTTATCAACTATAATGCCATGTTACTTTACCATTACTTTACCATTACTTTACCGTTACGCTGTAGCATAATGTTTGCGTTCGGCCGGTCCGCCAGGGGAGAAATAGAAAATTTTGACAAATTTGCACATACAAATCTTCAGAATAGATTCGTTCATCGTATGGATAAGAGCTTGGGCTCAAAAAGTGTATTTAAGTCTAGTGAATTTCAAAATATAGCTGAATCATTTAATTAACTGAGGGAATTTTCAATGAAATTTTTATGCTTTTTTATACAGGATGTCCCAGTACTCAAAAAACATATTTGTATTTTTGCATTCTAACAAAAAAATGGCGTCAAAAATAATTATAAAAAAATTGTTCTAAAGTTAATAATTACCGAGTTATTAACAATTAAAGATTAACCAATCAGAAGCACGCGTTAGAAGGTCGACAGTCCATGTGCCATCGACAAGAGTGTGTGCATAAGCAAGTTCATTTCGTATAATTTCTCCTCGGATCGCTTTTGCAGTAGGTTGTGACTCTGGTGCAACTTCACACGTCAACGAGATACAAAAATGGAAAAAGATAGTTTCCACAATCAGCAAAATTCGACAACATTCTCATGAATTCTGTAAATTCCCTTGAAATTTGTAGAATTTTCGAGTACTCAGTGGAATTCTCGTGAATTCTCTTGAGTTTAGCAGAATTGTCTTAGAAACAGCTAAATTCTCTCTAACTTTGTAAAATTCTTTTGATTTTAGCAGAATTGTTTTGAATTCAGCGAAATTCTCTAGAATCTCCTTGCATTTATCATAATCCTCTGGAAACCTGTGAAAATATCTCGTTAATTCAGAAGAATTCTCTTCAATTATGTAGAATTCTCTTGAATTGTGTATAATTCTTTTAAATTCAGTAGAGTTCTCCTATGTTTGGTAGAAATTCTCTTGAGTTTCGTCAAATTATCCTGTTTTCTTTCAAATTCAGCAGAATATTCTGGAAATCAGCAAAATTCTTTCGGCTTTAAAAGAATTCTCTAGAGTTAGGCAGAATTCCCTTGAATTAATCATCGATCTTCGGAATTCTGTATAAATATCTCATGAATACCGTAGAATTCTCTTTATTTATGCATTCTCTTAAAATCTGTATAATTCTCTGGAAGTCCGTAGAATTCTCATCAATTCAGTAGAATTCTCTTACGTTTGGCAGAATTTTCTTGAATTTAGTAGAATTCTCTTGCGTTCAACAGAATTCTCGTGCAATCTGTAGAATTATCTTGAATTAAGTAGAACTCTCTTGATTTTCATAAAATTATCTTAAATTCTGTGAAAGACTCTTGTATTCTGTAGACTTATCTTGAATTCTGAAAAATCCTCTTAATTTCTGTAAAATTTCCTTGAACACTTTTGCGCTCAGTACAAATTTTAAAAAACTTCTAAATGCATTAGAATAAGCTTTGATTTATTTTGAATTCATTAGGCTTAGTGTGTGGGGTGAACAGTTTAAATTTATCATTTTTTAGCAGTTTTAGTTGAAGGAAGCTCAGACGGGATTCGATGAAAGTACTAGGGGTGCTTTTTGGCGCTGTATAATATTATTGTAGGAACTAAGGTATCTGCTAGAGCCATGGAAAGGTGTCTGAAGTAACAATTTTTAGTTTGGAATTATTTTTGCTGCTTTAGTTAGATGCAACTTGAACGGCGATTGTTAAATGTACTTGGGGTGGTTTTTTGGGCTGTCTAATATTATTTGAGGGAAGAAGATATCAACAAGGATCTTGGGAAAGTGTATGCGGTTACTATTTTCAATTTGAAATTTTTTTGGCTGTTTGAGTCGAAGGTAGCTAAGACGGGGTTTGTTAAATATACTAGGAGTCGTTTTTTTTTGAGTTGCTAAATATTATAGTAGGGATGGATATACCTAAAAAAAGTCTTGGGAAAGTGTTTAGGGTGATTATTTATAATTAAACAGTTTTTTGGCTACTTTAGCCGAAGTCAATTGCGACTGGGTTCGCTAAATGTACTTAAGTTCTCTTAGGTGACTATTTTTAATTTGAAATTTTTTTGACTGCTTCTGTTGAAGCCAACTGAGGCGCGATTCGTTAAATGTAGTAAGGGTAGTTTTTTTTTATCTGTGTAGTAATATTGTAGGGATGGGGATATCAGCTTGAGTGTTGGGGAAGTGTGTGGGGTGATTATTTTAAATTTTGAATTTCTTGACAGTTTAACTTGAAGGCAGCTGAGATGGGGTTCGTTGAATGTACTGGGTGTGGTTTGTTGGGGCTGTCTAATGCTATTGTAGGTTTCTATGGTGTCTATTTTTAGTTTAAGATTTTTTTGGTTGTGTTTGTAAGTCCCGAAAAAGTTTTTAGTAAGCTATAAAGTAGTTTAGAGCTATGCTATACGTTTTTTTCAACCTACTCCCTCAGGTTTTTTTTTTTATTTCGTAAAATAAATGTGAAGGTTTTTGGAAAACACAAGAATAGACCAAAATTCTTATATGATCATATTTATGCTGAGCTCATAATTCATTGTATGCGTTGTTTGAAGAAAATTGATTTTTATAATTTTGAAAAGCGCAAAAATGCCCATAATTCTGGTTTTGTTATATGTTTAATTTCTGAAATTTGCTTCAGTGGAAGTACTGGCTGGCAGCACCTCCACCAAAAGTTTGGTTTTTTGAGAAAAATATGAAAATATATAAAATATAATAAAATATTGTGAGCAAAAAATATACTCTAAAATTATTTTTAATCTTCACAAAGCATTTTCAATTAGTAATTTTTCAATGAAGAATACACAATTCGTTTAAATATTGTACCTGTATTTTACTGAATACTATTTATACGGAGTGTCTTTACAGATTTCATGACATTTTTTTAATTCTCTGGAATTCTGTAAATAAATCGTGAATACAGTAGAATTCTCTTTATGCATTTTCTCAAAATCTGTATAATTCTCTTAAAGTCTGCCAAATTCCTTTGAATCAGTAGAATTTTCTTACGTTCGGCAGAACTCTTACGTTCGGCAGAATTCTCTTAAATAGTAGAATTTTCTTCAAATCAGCCAAATTCTCTTGAATTATGCCGAATTCTCTTGCATCTAGTCGAATTTTCACGAATTTGGCAGAATTATCTTCAATTCTGTACATTTGACTTGAAAAATGTAGAATTTTCTTGAATTCAGTAGAATTCTTTTCAGTTTAGCAGAATTCTCTTCAACTCTGTGGAATTATCTTGAATTCTGTAAAAGTCGTTTGACTTCTGTAGTATTCTCTTGAATTACGTAGAATTCTGTGAAATTCTCTTGAATAAGCTTTGATTTATTTCGAATTCATTCGTCCTTCCCATTTCTTTCGTGAAGCTCACAAGAAGTGTCGATAAAGTTCCAATAAAAAATACGATCCGCCAGAGTCATAATTAAATGATTGTTCATTCCAGTGAAATCCCTCTGATGATGTCCTTACACCTATCTAAATGTAACATAGCTGACACATAGGGCATAAAGCAGGGCACACAGGCCCCCTGTGACCCCAAGCATGAAACTGCTTGCTACGAAGGGCCAATCGATTATTTTGACCCGCTTCAATTCTCACATATTCTTTCACACTCCATTTAAAATGTGCCATGGGTTATTTTGTTTAAATTTAATATTTACTATGAAGAAAAATAGTGAAGATATATCGCGCTCACCATAAACATAATCATATCAGAATTTTGGCCTATTTTTGTGTGTTTCTCAAACACTTTACATTTATTTTACGAAATCAACCCTAAAAAAACCTGAGGGAGTAAGTACAAAGAAAAACGTAAGCCATAGCTCTAAACTACCCCTGGTAGTAATGTTTGCGTTCGGCCGGTCCGCCAGGGACGTTATAGCTTACCAAGACCAACCACATTAACGTTTCGGAAACAAAATTTAAAATAATCACCCCACACACTTTTCCAAGACTCTCATACATATCCCCACCCCTACAATATTATTACACAAACTCAAAAAAACCACCCCTACTACATATAATGAATCGCGTCTCAGCTGGCTTCAACAGAATCAGTCAAAACAATTTCAAATTAAAAATAGTCACCTAAGAGACCTTTCCCAGAGTCTGGAAGATATTGCCATTTCTATATTATACAGCCTCAAAAAACCACCCCTAATACATTTAACGAACCCCGTCTGAGCTGCATTTAATTGAAGCAGCCAAAAGAGTTTCAAATTAAATATAGTCACCCCAGGCACTTTCTCAAGACTCTTATTACATAGATATCCCAATTCCTACAATGATATTACACAGCCTTACAAAGTTATCCCTAGTGCATTTAGCGAACCCAGTCGCAATTGAATTCGGCTAAAGTAGCCAAAAAACATTTTATTTCTAAATAATCACCCCACACACTGTCTCAAGACTTTATTAGATATTTCAAACCCTAAAATATTATTCAAAAACCCCAAGAAAGCCAGCCCTCGTATATTAAAGAAACCCATCTCAGTTACCTTCAAATAAAGCAGGCGAAAAATTTCAAATTGAACATAGTCACTTGAGACACCTTTTCAAGACTCTAGCCGATATCGCGATACCTAAAATAATATGACACAACCTCGAAAAACCACCCCCAGTACATTTAACGAATCCAATCTCAGCTTCCTTGAACTAAAACTGTCAAAAAGTTAAAAATTTGATTTTTAAAGTAATCACCCTACACACATTCCCAATTTTTTCAGGTATTTCCATCCCTACTATAATATTTAGAACTCAAAAAAACTACTCTTAGTATATTTAACAAACTCCGTCTCAGTTACCTTCGACTTGAGCAGCCAAAAAAAATTCAAATTAAAAATGGTAACCGCATATACTTTCCCAAGACCTTTGTTGCTATCTTCGTCCCTGAAATAACATTACACAAACCAAAAAAACTACCCCAAGTACATTTAACAAACAACGTCTAACTTGCATTTAACTGCAGCAGCAAAAATAATTTCAAATTGAAAATTGTTACTTCAAACACCTTTCTACGGCTCTAGCAGATATCTCAATTCCTACAATAATATTATACAGCCTAAGAACCCCTAGTACTTACATAAAACCCCATCGGAGCTTCCTCCAACTTGAGCTGCTAAAAAATATAAAATTTAAAATAATCACCTCACACATAATAAATTTAAATTTAGAATTTAAAATTTAAAAATTTTTCGGGTTTCAATCGTGTGCGAAACTATGAATGTTGCCGACGTTTCGTGAACATTGCAGTTCACATCCTCAGGGCTGACCTGAAACTGAGGTTTCAGGTTATGTTGTTCTTATA
>CAKNXH010049721.1:11330-23796 GCA_932178445.1 Andricus quercusramuli
CGTCTATTCTATTTTATCATATTCTTTATCTATCCACGCCAATTTCACTCTATCCCTCTGTCAATCTAAATTCACGCCTATCTTTTTCAATCCCATCTTTTCTATCTCATTCTATCCTTTATCTATCCACATCAATCTTTTTCTACCGCTGTTAGTCTAAATTCCCGTCTATCTTTGTCAATGCCGTCTTTCCTATTTTATCCTATCCTGTATCTATCCACGTCAATTTTACTCTATCTCTCTGTCATTCTAAATTCCCGTCTATCTTTATCTATCTCCTCTTCTTGATCTCATTATATTCTTCATCTATCAATGTCAATCATTTTCTAACTCTCTGTCAATCTAAATGCACGTCTGTCTTCTTCAATCTCGACTTTTCTATCTTATTCTATCCTTTATCTATCCATATCAATCTTTTACTATCTCTCTGTCAGTCTAAATTGCCTTCTATCTTTTTCAATTCCGTCTTTTCCGTCTCATTCTATCCTTTATCTGTCGCCGTCAATCCTTTTCTATCTCCCTGCCAATCTGAATTCCCGTCTATCTTTTTCAATACCGTATTTTCTATCTCATTCTATCCTATATCTACGTCAATCCTTTTCTATCTCTAAAATTCCCGTATATCTTCTTTCATCTCCCCTGCTCTATCTCATCGTATATCCTACATATATCAACGTCTATCTTTTTTAAACTCCTCGTTTTTAGCTCATTCTATCCAACGTCTATCAACATCAATCTTTTTCTATCTCTTTGTTAATCTAAATTCTCATCTATCTTTTCAATCCCCTCTTCTCTTTCTCATCCTAACCTTTGTCTATCCTCATCAATTTGTTTCTATTTTTTTCAATCTCTTTTTCTCTATCTTATCCCATCCTTTATCTATCCATGTCAATCTTTTTCTACCTCTCTGTAAATCTAAATGCACGTCTGTCTTCTTCAATCCCGACTTTTCTATCTCACTCTATCCTTTATCCATCGACATCAATCTTTTTCGACCTATGTTAATCTGTATTCCCGTCTATCTTTTTTAATACCGTCTTTTCTATCTCCTCATATCCTTTATCTATCTGCGTCAATCCTTTTCTATCTCTCTGTCAATCTAAATTCCCATCTCCCTTATTTCATCTCTCCTTCTCTATCTCATAGTATCTATCATATATCAACGTCTATCTTTTCCTATCTCTTTGTTAATCTAAATTCACGTCTATCTTCTTCAATCTGCTCTTTTTCAGCTCATTCAATCCTAGGTCTATCAACATCTATCTTTTTTTATCTCTCTGTCAATATAAATTCACGTCTATCTTTTTCAATCCCATCTTTTCTATCTCATTCTATCATTTATCTATCCAAGCCAATCTTTTTCTATCTCTGTCAATCTAAATTCCCGTCTATCTTTTTCAATCTCCTCTTCTTGATCTCATCCTACAATTCACCTATCAATCTCAATCTTTTCCTATCTCTCTGTCAATCTAAATTCAGGTCTATATTTTTCAATCCCGTCTTTTCTATCTCATTCTATCCTTTATCTGTCCTAGTCAATCTTTTTCTATCTCTCCTTATCTTAATTCACGTCTATCTTTTTCAATGCCGTCTTTTCTATCTTATCCTATTCTTTTTCTATTCACGTCAATCCCGGTCAATCTTTCTCTATATCTCTGTCAATCTACATTCCCGTCTATCTTTTTCAATCTCGTCTTTTTTTGTTTATTCTATCCTACGTTTATCAACATCTATCTTTTTCTCTCTTTGTTATTCTACAATTGAATCTTTTTTTTCAATCCCCTTCTCTCTATCTCATCCTATCCTTTGTCTATTTTCATCAATTTTTTTCTATCTCTCTGTAAATCAAAATTTTTTTCTACCTTCTTCATTCACTTTTTCTCTATCTTATCCTATCCTTTATCTATTCATGTAAATCTCTTTTTATATATCTGTCAATCTAAATTTACGTCTATCCTTTTCAATGCCGTCTTCCCTATCTTATCCTATTCCCCAGTGGGCACAAAATTTGACGACTTCATTACGACATCGTTACGAGATCTTTACGACAACTTCAAGATATCCTATGTTGATCGTCAGATCGTACGACTTCTTTACGATATCGTAAAGAAATCTAAACGACATGGACATAGAATGTCGTAAAGTTGTCGTAAAGATGTCGTAAAGACGTCACTAAATTTTGTGCCCACTGGGTCTTTATCTATCTATCTATCTATCTACCTTTTTCAATCCCGATCTTTCTATCTCATTCTATCCTTTATTTATCCCCATCAATATTTTTCTATCCCCGTTCATCTAATTTTCCGTCTATATTTTTTAATACCGTCTTTTCTGTCTCATTCTATCCTTCATCTATTCACGTCAATCCTTTACTATCCCTCTGTCAATCTAAATTCACGTATATCGTTTTCAATCCCGACTTTTCTATCTCATTCTATCCCTTATCTATCCACATCAATCTTTTTCTACATCTGTTAATTTAAACTCCCGTCTATCTTTTTCAATACCGTCTCTTCTATCTCAACTTATCCTTATTATATCTACGTTAATCATTTTCCATCTCTCTGTTAATCTAAATTTCCCTCTGTCTTCCTGAATCTCCTCTTCTTTATCTCATCCTCTCCTACTTCTATCAACGCCTATCTTTTTCTATCTAATTGTCAATTTGAATTCACGTCCATCTTTTCCAATGCCGTCTTTCCTATCTTATTCTTTTATCTATCCACGTCAATCTTACTCTACCTCTCTGTCGATCTAAATTCACGTCTATCTTTTTCGAACTCTCCCTTTTTAGCTCATTCTATCCAACGTCTATCAACATTAATCTTTTCCTATCTCTTTGTTAATCTGAATTCTCATCTATCTTTTCAATCCCCTCTTCTCTTTGTCATTCTATCCTTTGTCTATCCTCATAAATTTTTTCTATCTCTCTGTTAATCGAAATTTTTTTCTATCTTCTTCAATCTCTTTTTCTCTGTCTTATTTATTAGAATCTTTTTCGACCTATGTTAATCTATATTCCCGTCTATCTTTTTTAATACCGTCTTTCCTATCTCCTCATATCCTTTATCTACCCAAGTCAATCTTTTTCTATCTCTGTCAATC
Source organism: Andricus quercusramuli (assembly GCA_932178445.1). Taxonomy (NCBI): domain Eukaryota; kingdom Metazoa; phylum Arthropoda; class Insecta; order Hymenoptera; family Cynipidae; genus Andricus; species Andricus quercusramuli. The sequence continues at coordinate 14,436 of CAKNXH010049721.1, forward strand.
TAAATTCCTGTCTATCTTTTTCAATCTCCTCTTCTTGATCTCATCCTACAATTCACCTATTAATGTCAATATTTTCCTATCTCTCTGTCAATCTAAATTCAGGTCTATATTTTTCAATCCCGTCTTTTCTATCTTATTCTATCCTTTATCTGTCCAAGTCAACCTTTTTCTATTTCTCCTAATCTTAAGTCACGTCTATCTTTTTCAATGCCGTCTTTTTTATCTTATCCTATTCTTGGTCCATTCACGTCAATCCCGGTCAATCTTTCTCTATCTCTCTGTCAATCTACATTCCCGTCTATCTTTTTCAATCTCGTCTTCTTTAGCTTATTCTACTCTACGTTTATTAATATCTATATTTTTCTATCTCTTCGTTATTCTACAATTGAATCTATTTTTTTCAATCCCCTTCTCTCTATTTCATCCTATCCTTCGTCTATTTTTATCAATTTTTTTCTATCTCCCTGTAAATCAAAATTTGTTTCTATCTTCTTCATTCACTTTTTCTCTATCTTATCCTATCCCTAATCTACTCATCTAAATCTCTTTCTATATCTCTGTCAATCTAAATTCACGTATATCCTTTTCAATGCCGTCTTCTGTATCTTATCCTATTCCCCAGTGGGCACAAAATTTGACGACGTCATTACGACATCGTTACGAGATCTTTACGACAACTTTAAGATATCCTATGTCCATGTCGTTAATATGTCTTTACGATGTCGCAAAGACATCGTCAGATCGTACGACTTCTTTACGATATCGTAAAGACATGTAAACGACATGGACATAGAATGTCGTTAAATTGTCGTATAGATGTCGTAGCGATGTCGTAAAGACGTCACTAAATTTTGTGCGCACTGAGTCTTTATCTATCTATCCATCTATATTTTTCAATCCTGATTTTTCTATCTCATTCTATCCTTTATTTATCCCCATCAATCTTTTTCTATCTCTGTTAATCTCGTTTTCCGTCTATCTTTTTTAATACCGTCTCTTCTATCTCATCCTATCCTTCATCTATTCACGTCAATCCTTTCCTATCCCTCTGTCAATCTAAATTCACGTCTATCTTTTTCAATCCCGACTTTTCAACCTCATTCTATCCTTTATTTATCCACATCAATATTTTTCTACCTCTGTTAATTAAATGTAGTTTTAAGCGATTTTTCAAAGCTCGAACAATTTATAACCATCAAAATGCGTTTTTTCCTTCTTAGAACTGATTGTATTTCAAATCTGACATTTTATAGGTCAGGTTTATAAGACCAATGTAATTTATGGGAGGCCGTGGCGAGATGAGCATATTTATAATTTTCATTGAAATATTTGAAATCTATCGTAGTTTTTAAAAATTTAAGTGGTTCTATACATTCTATGAACCTTCATCTATCAATTTCATCAAAGATCTAGTGTTCCAAAAATAGTAATTGCGATGAAAATATGAAGCTTATAATTTATGCACGCATGTCTCATCTCGCCCCATGCTCTGGGGCGAGATGAGACCCTGAGACTATTTATTAGTTTTTGTTAATAGAATATTCTTTTTCGTGTTTTTCGTACACATGAATGATTATTTGAAGTATTCAAAGAATGGAAATGAGTATAATGACAAAATATAATTGTTTTATAAATATTTGAAAGTATACATGCATTCAATGGTTAATTAATTCAAAATTTTCCTTTATAATATAACTTTCATAAGTTCAAGTTGATTGAACATTTATTGGAAATTTTTCATTTATAACATATTTCCAAAGAAAATTTTTAATAATTCATAAACTGTTTTTATAAAATTCACACCTAAAAACCATAAATTTTCCCTGCATAAAAATGGGTATTTTTCTGAAAAATGTAATGAAATGATTTTAAATATAAATTTTAGAAGCTTTCTGCAACTTATCATTTTCAATATAAATAAAAATTTCGTTTTGAATATGCTGCAAAAACAATTCAAAAGATAAAATGTATAAACAAATTTCTTTAAACAACAATTATTTTCACTTTATCTACTTTATTTAAATTTTTTTCTTTTTTCCGATAAATTCAGTATCATTATTCATGCCATGATCAAAAAGTCTTTTCTATTCATGCGTCAACTTTGAATTATGTCAATGAAAAAAGTTTTTCTGTTTGAAATTGATGATTCAAATAATATTATAGATGAGCATAACTTTCTTAATCTTCAATAAAGTGTATTAATATTGTAGATTAATCGATTTTCCTCGATTCAAGGAATCTTTTCCGTTCCTGTATCAATTTTAAATTATGTTAGGGAAAAAAGTTTTACTATAAAAAACCGTGTTTTCAAATATTATGCATTACCATAGCCTCGATCCTTACTCTTCAATAAAATGTATTATTATTATAGGTCAATCAATTCGTCTCGAACCGAAGAATCTTTTATATTCTTGCATTAACTTTATATTATGCTAATGAAAAAAGTTTTACTATAAAAAACCGCGTTTTCAAATACTATGCATTACCATTAGGCGCCTTACTCTTCAATAAAATGTATCATTATTATAGGTCAATCAATTCGTCTCGAACCTAAAAATCTTTTATATTCTTGTATTAACTTTATATTATGCTAATTAAAAATTTTTTACTATAAAAAACCGATTTTTAAAATATTATGCATTACCATAGCTTCCGTACCATAGCTATGTGTTAATATTATAGGTCAATCGATTCGATTCGAATCAACACATCTTTTATATTCCTGCATCAACTTTGAACTATGTTAATGAAAAAAGTTTTACTCTAAAAAACCGATTTTCAAAATATATAAATTACCATAGCTTCCGTACTCTTCAATAAAATGTATTATTATTATAGGTCAATCAATTCGTCTCGAACCAAGAAATCTTTTATGTTCTTGCATCAACTTTAAATTATGTTAATGAAAAAAGTTTTACTATAAAGAACGGATTCTCAAAATATGTAAATTACCATAGCTTCCGTACTCTTCAATAAAATGTATTATTATTATAGGTCAATCAATTCGTCTCGAACCGAAGAATCTTTTATATTCTTGCATTAACTTTATATTATGCTAATGAAAAAAATGTTACTGTAAAAAACCGATTTTTAAAATATTATGCATTACCATATCTTCCGTACTCTGCGCAATCAAATGTGTTAATATTATAGGTCAATCGATACCATAGCTTCCTTACTCTTCAATATAATATTTATAAAATGATGACTGTTTTGAAAATGTTGATCCGCAATAACTCTGTCCAAAATTGTTTGAAAAAATTGAAACAAATATTTTTAAGCTTAAATATTTTAATAATTGTTTGCTGTTGCACCAATAAATAGGCGTGATACAAGAAAAACCTATTTCAAAATATTTTTGCAAAAATTGTTGCTTCCATATATTAACATCCATCTTTTTCTATCTATTTTTCAATCTCAATTCACGTCTTTCTTTTTCAATGCCCTTCTCTCTATCTCATCCTATCCTCTAGCTATCCACTTCAATATCCTCTTCTCTGTCTCATCCTATACTAGTACATCTATCTTTTTCTATCCATTTTATAATCTAAATTCATGTCTATCTCTTTCAATCCCCTCTTCTCTACATATCTCATTCTATCCTTTATCTATCCACGTCAATATTTTTTCATCTCTTTGTCAAACGAAATTCCCTTCTTTTTCAATTCCGTCTTTTCTATCTCATTCTATCCTTCATCTATCCACGTCAATCCTTTTCTATCTCTTTGTTGATCTATCTTTTTCAATCCCCTCTTCTCTATCTCATCCTATCTTACGAAGAGATAAGGAAGAGAAGATTGAAAAAGATATACTTGAATTTATATTAACAAAGAGATAGAAAAGGATAGACTTTGATTGATGTAGGATACGATGAGATAGAGAAGAGGAGATTAAAATAGATGGGCGGGAATTTAAATTGACACAGGGATAGAATGGGATACATTATCTCTATCCCTTTCCATCGTAAAGATTCAAAATTATTCAAAAAGATAGGATCTGATATAATAGAATCCAATAACAAAATCCAACTACTTTTGATTACAACTTAATTCTTTTGGGTTGAAGAGTTTATGATTATATTTTTGGTTCAGAATTCATCTCGTTTGGTTAAAAATTCATATTTTTAGTTGTAAATGCAACCATAATTTGGTAGAAAATTAAATTATTTGATTAAAAATTAATTTATTTGAAAATCTAACTATTTTGTTGGAAATTCGTGTTTCTTTTTGGCTAAAAATTTATTTTTTCATATGAGAATGTAGATATACCATTTTTGGTAAAAAAATTTATTTATAAGTTGAAATTCCATTATTAGGTAGAAAATACATGTATTCTGTTGAAAATTAGTTTTTTGTTGTTGTTGAAAATTAGTCTTTTTTATTAAAAATGTAACTTTTCAACTTTTTGTTGTATACAGTTATCTTTTTTGATTGAAAATTCAACTATTTAGTTGCAAATTCATGGAATTTTTTAAAAATCCGTCGCATTTTTGTTGAAAATTCATCATTTCCGGTTAAAAATTTCAATTCCTTAGTTAAAATTTGATCTACTTTCTTCAAAATTAATTTTTTTAGTCTTGTAGAAAATTCGCCTTTTTGGCTTAAAAATTCAATAATTTGGTAGAAAATTCAACTGTTTCATAGACAGTTCGTTTCTTTTATTGAAAATTAATTTTTTTAATGAAAATCTTACTATTCTATTTTTGGATAAATATCAGTCTGGTTGAAAATTCAACTATTTTGTAGAAAGCTCGTCTTTTTAGCTTGAAAATTCAACATTTTAGATGAATTTTTTTTTACTGAAACATCTTTCTTGGTTAAAAATCCAAATTTGGTTGAAAATTCATGTATTTTGTTGAAAAAATTAATTCGATTTTTGTTGTAGAAAATTAATTTTTTAAACTGAAAGTTTATCTCTTGGTTGAAAATTAACTTTCTTGTTGAAAATTCATCTTTCCTGGTCTAAAATTTAGCCGTTTTGCACAATATTCGAATTTCTAGACTAAAAACTTTTGTTGAAGATCCGTCTTTTGGGGTGGAGAATTAATCTTCTTTATTGAAAATTTAGCTATTTGGTTAAGGATACAACTATTTAATTAAAAATTCCTCTTTTTTGTTGAATTCAACTGGTTAATAATTCGATTTTTTACAACTAATTTTTTCAATGAAAGTTTAATTATTCCATTTTTGGTGTACAACTCAAATTTTTTAGTTGAAATTTAAAGTTATTTGTTGAAAATCCATCTTTCTTGATTGAAAATTGATTTTTTGGTGGAAAATTCATTTTTTCCGGTTTAAAATTCGACTGGTTGGTAGAAAATCAATCAAATTGATATTCTGTTTTGAAAATTCAATCATTTAGTAAATTTGGTTGAGGATTCAATTATGTAGTTGAAAATTTGTCTTTTTTCGTTGAATTTATTCGAGAAATCAGCTGATTGGTAAAAAATTCTTGGTTATTGAAAATTCATCTTTGTTGGCTGAAAATTCAGCTATTTGGTTAAAAATTCAACAGTTTTTGCTTAATGTTAATTACTTTTGTTTGATCATTCGAACTATTCCTGTTAAATTTTTTTATTATTTTATTGAAAATTCAACTATTTTGTTCAAGTCATCTTCTTTCGTCAAAAATTCTGTTTAAAATGAACATTTTTGTTTAAAAAAATCATGTTTTAGGTTAAAAATGTAGCTATTTGGTTAAAAATTTAACTACTTGGTAAATGTTAATTATATTATTGAAAATTTAACTTTTTTGTTCAAGTCATCTTTTGTTGTCGAAAATCCAACTGTTTTGTTGAACATTCGTCTTTTGGATCAAAAGGTCGTCCTTTTGGATTGAAAATTCATCTTTTGTGGTAAAAAATTCATCTTTCTTGGTTGAAAATTAAGTTTTTTGATGAAAATTCAACTATTTTGTTTGAAAATTCCTCTTTTGCCTAATAGTTCAACTTATTATTTGAAAATCAATTTTTTTGTTGTTAAAAAGTAGTCTTATTCGGTTAAAAATTCATCTCTTTTGGTAGAAAATATTTTTTGGTATAAAAATAAATTCTTTTGTTGAAAATTCGTTTTTTTCTTAGATTAAAAATAGAGACTGAAAATTTAACTATTCCATTTTTGGTTAAAGACTTAAAAATTCAATTAATTGGTCAAAAATTCATGTATTTTGTTGAAAAATCGTGTTTTAGTAAATAATTAAACTTTTTGATTGAAAATTCATGTTTACTGGTTAAAATGTAGCTTTTTGGTTAAAAATTCAAGTATTTTGTTATGTTGTTGAAAATTTAACTATTTGGTTAACATCATTTTTTGTTGTTGAAAATTCAACTGTTTTGTGGAAAATTCGTCCTTTGGGATTTAAATTTAATATTTTATGGTAGAAAATCAATCTTCCTTGGTTAAAAATGAACGCTTTTGTTAAAAATTTAATTTTTCGGGTTGAAAATTCTTTTTTTTTTTAATTCGTCTTTCGGTGGGAAACTAATCTTCTCAGTTGAACATTCATGCTTTAGGTTAAAAATTCAGCTATTTGGATAAAAATTCAACCATTTTTACAGGTTAATTATTTTGTCGGAAAAATAACTATTTTTTGAGTCATCTTTTTTTAAAAAGATCCAATTGAATTGAAAATTCATCTTTTATTTAAAAAAATTAACCTTACTTGGTTGAATATAAAAATTTTTATTAAAAATTGAACAATTGGGTTGATAATTCAGCTGATTTTGGTTAAATTTTAATTCTTATTGTTTGAAAATTCGACTATGTGGTGACAATTCGTCTTTGTAGATTGAGAACTCAACCATTTGATTGAAAATTCGACTATTTTTATATAAAATTGAACTATTTTTTTGAAAATTTAAGTATTTGATAGAGAATTAACGTTTTTGATGGAAAATTATATTTGGCTTCAAAATTCAACAATTTGGTTGAAAATTCATGTACTTTTTTGAAGATTCGTCTTCTTGGTTAAAAAATTAGTCTTGTTTTTCGAAAATTCATCTTTTTGGTTGAGGATTCTACTACTTGGTGAAAAATTGTTTTTTATTGGTTGAATTTAACTGGTTTGATTTTTTTGGTATTAATTTTTTTAATCGAAAATGTGACGATTCCATTGTTGGTTCAAGAAATATCTTTTTTAGATGCAAATTCAACTATTTGGTTCAAAATTCATCTATTTATTTAAAGATTCAATTTTTTTAAATTCCTTTCGTTCGTTTAATTCAACTGGTTGAAAATTAACTTTTTTGTTAAAAATACAACTTTTCGGCTTAAAAGTTCAATAATTTGATTGAAAATTTTTCTTTTTGGTTAAAAAATAATTCTTTTTTTTTTAATTTATCCTTTTGATTGAGGGTTCAACTACTTGGTAAAATATTTGTCTTTTTATGTTGAATTCAACTAGTTAAAAGAATTTTTGTTTGAAAATTAATTTTTTAAACCGAAAATTTGAGATTCCATTTTTGGTTCAAAAAATATCTTTTTTAGTTGAAAATTCAACTATTTGGTTTTTTCGGGTAGAGAATGAATCTTTGTCGAAAATTTGTCTACATTTGGTTGAGGATTCAACTAATTTAAAAATTCGTCTCTTGACGTTAAATTCAATTGGTGACTAATTCAATTTTTTGGCAACTAATTTTTTACACTGAAAAATTAACTATTGAATTTTTGGTTGAAAATATATACATTATGAGTTGAAAATTTGAATATTTGTTAGACAATTGATGTGTTTTGTTGAAAATTAATCTATTTGGTTGAGGGTTCAACTATTTAATTAAAAATTCGTCTTTTTTCGTTGAATTTAACTGGGGTTAATTATTCGTTTTTTTTTTTTTTTTTTTTTTAAACTAATTTGTTTGTTGAAAATTCGTCCTTTTGGATTGAAAATTCATCTTTCATTGCAAAAAATTAATATTTCTTGGTTGAAAATAAACATTTTTGTTGAAAATTAAAGAATTTGGTTGAAAATTCCACTGTTTTTGGTTGAATTTTAATTCTTTTTGTTTAAAAATTAGACCATGTGGTGACAATTCATCTTTGTATGTTGAAAATTCAACAATTCAGTTAAAAAGTAATTTTTTTCAAAAAATAAATTAAAAAATTGTAACTTTTGATCTAAAACTGTTTTATTTAATTTATAAAATATTCTGTTAAAAATGTCACAACATTGAAATGCTGGTCTTTGAATATTAATGATCAAGGAAAATGAAGAATTGGTCAGGGTCAAAGTGAATGAATAATTACAAAGATTATTATCATTATCAAGTTTAACCTCTAAATAATTCTGAAACATCGAAATATTTTTTTTCATTGAGGAAAAATAATATAGAAATATAAGTCTCGACTCGGTTCGCATAAATTTAATATTAGGTACGCAATTTTCGAAAATCTATTGACTTGCAAACACGGAGATTTTTTTTATTTACCTACGAAAAAAAATATCACTTAATGCCTCGATATTTTAGAAGGTAATTTTTAGAGATTTGAGAGATTATCTTACTCGTGTATCTTAATTATGAATTTACGAGCGAAGAGAGATATTTACTCGGGTTTTTCCTCTGAGTCACATATATGGGTAAAAACATGTTTTTATGGGTATAATGGAATTATGTATGGCGAAAGAGAAAGCGATTTGGGGACCAGAAGAAGCGATTACCGGTCTCCAGCTTACCCACTTTAAATATAAGTAATGTGCTTTCATAACTATATTAAATCAATTTTTTATTTTCCCTCGCCATTATATTTAAAGAACAGAATTCTAACCATGTATCATTTTATATACTAGATTATTATGTGCGCGCGCTAACTTTTTCGTTCATTTTTCTCATTTACTCAATTTTCGAATAACTATTTATTTCTTACCAATTTTTTACTACTTCAATTCTTGCTGAAATTAGATTCTGGAATAACGTATTCAGTGAATCCATGTAACTTAGAATTATTTAATTTACGATTACTATTAATACCAGTAAAGGGCGAGACATCATTCGAAAAATTGAAACATATGTCCATATAATTTTGAAAATTGAATTCAGATAATCATTTCACAATATCGCAAACATAAAAAAACTACATATTTGTAATGAAGGTATTTTGAATAAAAAATCAACTTTTATTATATAAATCATAGCCCATATTTAATTACGTAACGTCAAAATAAGTGATCAATTTATGTTACTTAATGGAGAAAAATTAAAATTCAATCTTTACTTAATTTATTTATTGTGAAACAAATAAATCAGCTAATAATTAATCAGTTCACGAAATAAGGAGCATTCAACTATAATTAACATTAAAACATTCAAATAATTTTTACTCTATTAATTTTTTTAAATTTGAACTTTCATTTCTGGAAACTCTGGAAA
>CAKNXH010049722.1:0-32344 GCA_932178445.1 Andricus quercusramuli
GTGTTCCTATGTAAGTGTGTGAGTCCAATAATTCAACACCATGGGACGATGAAGTAAAATAATTTGAAAAATAGTGAAATTAATCTTATTATTAAATATATTTTGAAGGCGACGACGCCTATGTTGAACTGCCGATTTCCATCTTTCATCGGTTCGACTATCGTCTATAGTCGATAGAAAGCCTAGGGAATTCGTTTTCGAAAATCGATTCGGATCGACAAAAGTCGAAAGTTATCGGAGTCCCACTGCTGGCAAGCCGAGGTGTAACGTGTATCCACCTAGAACCAGGGATGTGCAGTTACGCGTAACTGGAGGATTTTGAAGTAAAATACCTAAGTTAAGTATTTTACGTAGAAAACAGGTAAAATACCTAGTAAATTACGTGCCAAGATGGCGGACCTGTAGAACTGTGCATAACCTCACTTTTTTGAATTTCTGGTATCGGCATTCCTAAAAGGGCGTAAGAGTTTTTTTTTCAATGCACACATTGTTAATTGAAAAATAATAATGTCAACCAGGAATGTGCAGTTACGCGTAACTGGAAGTTTTTTACGTATAATACCTCTAGGAGGTATTTTGCGTAAAATACCTGGAATATGTATAATACATTCAGAAAACCTCTGATTGGCTGTCTGATTCGAGGTTTCAAATTTCCCGCCTCAGAGGTGGGGCCCTCATATATAGAACAAGACGTAAATTACAGCATGTAGAAAACTGATGACGTAAAATACCAGGTAAATTACCGTAGAAAACCAAGTAAATTACTACGAGTATTTTACTTACCCATCACTGCCTAGAACCACTAGTTAGATGCGACAAGGGATTAGTAGGACCACATACCGGTAGTTGGCGCTCCAGGCAAGTTTGTAGTACAGAGGGTCCAGAGACAGTGTGGCAACCTAGCCGGATGCCGCCATTTTACGGTCTGGTTCGCTGAGGTCGGCGCGATGTTTAAAATTACACACACGCAGATCCTGTAAAATGAAATCAATAAAACTATACATTTATTGGAGTAAATAAATTTACTAGCTATTAACCCATACATCCAGGGGACAGTTAATTTATTGAAATAAATAAATAGAACAATAAGTTATTAACCCACACACCCGGGGAAAGCTGATTTATTCAAATTAATAAATAAAACATAACCCTCAACTCTTACATACCTTGCGGTATTTTCATTTATTTTGAAAAATTAAAATAATAAACCCACACAGCCACGTGGATCTTTGCTTTATTTGAATGAAAAAAAAAAATCTACAGCATTTTTTATTTTATAAAATAAATAAAAAACCAAAAAATTTAATCCCGATACCCGAGAGTATCTTCACTTCAATATATTAAAAAATTAAAATAAGAAACCCACGCACTTTGTGCATCATATTTTATTTTATGAAATTATTAAAAAAGAAATAAATTTTTAAAGAAATATGATTTTTTAAAATATATATCTGCGAATTGAAATGGATGATTTGCTCAGTGAATATACAGTTTTTATTATTTTACAAATATTTTTTTTAGTGGGTAAACAATTAAGAACAAAGCTGGAATATGTTTAATCAATATTTCACAGTATAAACTTGTATAAAAACGTTTGATAAAGAATGATTACTTATAAAAATATCTTTTTTTAGTTATGTACGGTAAATAAAAAACATCGATAAATGGTTGATTACAATGATTCCATAATGTAAATATTACTGTATAAAACAAAAATTAAGAATAATCTGGAAATTATAGGTATATATGTATAAAAGTGAAAAGTAGATCAATTTCAAGAGAGATTGATTACTAGAATTAAAAAAAATAAAATAGAAACTATAGTTTAACCCTAGAATACTAACCATAATAAAAATTGCTTGTTACTAAATATACGTCTCACAGACGTACATATAATTGAAACCTGCTGAAATTAAGTTTTGCAAGTATGATGAGCTGTATATTAATTATTTGGCTAAGAGTTTAGTGAATATACCCAAAACACAAGATTTCAAATATTAACATTACTTATAAATAGTAATTTGTAAACTACAATAACCTTCATCCGCTCGCGTGGACGGCAGATCGCCACTTTTTGTTTTAAAACGGCCCCACGTGTTTCCCTCATTCGGAATGACATTCAAGGGTCCAGGTATTCTCTAGTTACACCCTTTTCCGCATTTTTTTCAAAAAGTTTTCCAAAACATTTATAAAACATTTTTTCAAAAATTTATGAATTATAAAAAAAAATTTTAAGCTAAAATCTCTATTTTAATTCACCTTTGAAACCGTAATGATGAAGGATAGTTATAAAGTATTCATAAATTTTAAGTATTTTTTTTTTTTAATTGGCTCTATATTGACTTTATTTATTTATTTCAAGTAAATTGGCACTTTTACTTTTTTTAATCTTTTTGGTATGGCAAAAACACACTATATTTTCAAAAAGGGTAATGTAGTCACCGTTTGTGACCTGCTTGAAGGCTGGAGCTCGACCGATGGATTGAGGGGGATCTAAGTGATGCATACCTGGAGGGGCGGAACGCTCACTTCAGGGCATAAGGGGCCTTCATCCATTTTAACTTCATACTACGTTCCGGAGACGTATGGTTAGTATTCTAGGGTTAAAATGTACGCAAAAGAAATAGATATATATCATCTAAAAATAATTTTCTTCAACTACTTGTATATTCAAACATAAAAAAATTATTAATAACTATTTACCTGGCGATTCTGTACATCTTCTCTGCATAAAATGCTTAAAAAACAATCATGATGTATACTGTTTACATCAATGTATACTGCATACTACGCGCCTCCGCTACCAAGGTATACTAAGTATATCTATATATGTGGCGGAAGTTGACGTAAAATGGCGGAGCCAATCAGTAAAAATGACACTAGGTTGCCACTCTGTCTCTGGACCCTCTGTAGTTTGTGGTCGTTGCATATACTTGCTGCCACATACTTGTAGAGGCGCTGTGAAAGCCGCTTATTTTCGTGGCGCCAAGTCGTAGATTTTTAAATCCATATTTTTAATAATTTACTTTTCTTCCAAAAATTAGGGAAAATATAATTAGGACAATAATCAAAGAGTTTATATAAATTACTGAAAACTGATTCGTTGTGGTATGAGTCCTTAAAATGTACATATTTAGTAACTGTGCCTTCATATCTTATCCAAAATTATTCCTATTGTTCTATAAAAGTCCAAATTGTTCAAAATCCCGATATTATTCTTCCTTCTTAAAAAGTTTTAAATAATAATTTAGATATATTACGAACTTCTGTTACAATTTGGACTTTTGTAACAAAATGGATCCAGGGACCAACCAAAAAATACCGAAAAAATGAATACCCAATACATAAATTGATGAGAAGTAAAAATACCGAACTATAAATGTCAGAATTTTTTAAATCATAAAATTCAATTTCATTGAATCATAAAATTTTAAAATTGTACAATTAATAAATAATAACAGGAATTTTGTTTTCGAATTTTCATAAATAACGCCCGGAAATTTGTTCGAATCCACACAAAAATGGATCCATTGAAAAAAATGATATTTAGAAGTAGCGCAAGCCCCATGAAGTTTAGCACGTATTTCCCATAAGAAAAAAGAAGATTTTGTAAATTTTATTCAGATTCCTCAATATTAGCTCAATCGATTTGAAACTCAACATTATTCTTCATAATTAGCTATAGAATACAGATAAATAATTATTTTTCACATTTCACTCCCATAAGTCTGTTTTATATACTGTACCCAAAAATCCCCATAAGTGAAAAATTAGGTTTTACGAGTTTTTGACGCTAATTATGCGTTTTTTTACGGATTTTGAATAAAAATTGTTTCTTATACACCAAATAATACTTTTTACTGACAACTAGATGTTTATATAAATTAGTCGAACAATATATTATTGTTTTTAGTTTTCTCTTTTAATAGAGTTGGAAAGTCGCGTTTTTTCGAATTTTTCAATTTATTCTCAACTTTTCAGTTAAATCAAGGCAATAATTCAACAGAAATAATGTTTGCACTAACATCCTGAGGTCTCACATACCACTGTATGTTACGGTTAACCAAAAATTTTGTTTCGAATTTTTATGAATAACACCCGGAAATTTGTTCCAATCCACACGAAAATAAATCACACAAAAAAGAAAAAGTAAAAATGATATTTAGAATTGGCGCAAGCCCCATGAAATTTAACACGTATTTCCCTTGAGAAAAAAGACGTTCTTGTAAATTTTATTAAGAATCTTCAATATTAGGTGAATCAAGTTGATACTCAACATTTGTCTTCACAATTAGATATAGAAGAAAGATAAATAATTATTTTTTAAATATCACTCCCATAAGTCTGTTTTATATACTGTACCGCTGGACCAATTGGTTGGTTATCCCTGATTGGTTGGGAATCTTGTTGTTTTGAATTTACCTAATTTCTTGAAAATTAATTTTTTTAACTTAGTTTTTTCAACTCTGATTTTAATAAATCCATTTTTTATCCAAAATTTATATTTTCCAGATAAATATTCAATTATTTTTTGTGAAAATTATATTTTAAAGTTTAAACTTCAATTCATTTATGAAAGATTTGTCTTTTGTTTATAAAACTAATCTTCTTGCCTGAGAATTCATTTTTTCGATGAAAATTAATTTTTTTACTGAAAATTTAACTATTCCATTTTTTATTGTAAATTTCTCAGGTAAAATTTTGTGTTTTTGGTAATAAATTCAACTACTTGGTTGAAAATTTAACTATTTAACTATTCATTAATTTTGTTGAAGATTTACTTTTTTCGGTCCATTATTTAAGTTGAAAATTGATCTCTTTATTCAAAAGCTTGACAATTTTGTTCAAAATTTTTTATTTTTTTTTTATTGAAAATACACTTTTAAAATAAAAAAGCAACTATTTTCTTGAAAATTCGTTTGATTTTTTGCGGAAAAATCAATTTTGTTAACTTGGCAGAAAGTTGAAATGCTTTGTTAAAAATTCAGTTTTTGGTTGAAGATACATTCTTCAAGTCACAGATTTATCTCTTTGTTTGAAAATTCAACCATTTTATTGAAAAATCGTTGTTTTTGGTTGAAAATGTATTTTTAATTGAAAATTAGAATATTTCAGTTAGAGATTACTCATGGTATTTGAAAATTCAATTATTTGGTTGAAAATGTATCTTCTCAGTGGGACATTCAGCTGCTTTGTGGAAAATTCAACTGCTTTGTTGAAAATTCGTCTTTTTTTGTGGAAAATTACCATTTCTGGTTGAAAATTCGAATACTGAATTTAAATTTCATTTGCTAAAAGGTTCATTTGCTCTATTGAATGTGGTAAAAATTAATTATATTTAACAAATATAATTAATTATTATTATTCTTTATTACTATCTTCTTCTACATAATGACGCTAGCTAGTAGCGGGTTTTTCTGAAATTTTCAGCTTTCCTGTGACTTTTTATCTAGAAACAAATAATAAATATTAATTTTAATTTTAAGCAAAAGTCTCTTAGTTACTACTTCAGGGAAAATTCACATTTAATATGACCAATATAGAAAATTCGAAGAATATTTCAAAAATCTGTTTTTTTTTCAGAAAAATATATCTAAAGAAAATATTTTTATTAACTTGCAATAATTATTACCATACTAAGTGAAAAGAGGGCAAAAAATTAAAAATTTGAGAAAAAACTGCAGCTATCTGGCATTAATATAGATGAGAATAGTTATTAATAAAAACAATTCGTTTGAACAATTACTTTTTCTCAGCTTAAATAATTATCAACTCACTTCAACTAAAAAGGTAACAAAAAATTGACAGTTTCAGAAAAACTCACAATTTCTAGCATTGTTTAAAGATAATATTATTAACAATAATAATAAATTGTTCAGACAATTATATTTGTTCGTAATAATGAACAACATTGAAAAATCGTCTTTTAGTAGAAAAATTGTATTTTTTATTTAAAGTCAATTCTTTCCATTTAAAAAGTCTACTATTTTATTTTTAGTTCTGAATTCATCTCTTTTGTTTAAAAGTTCTATAGTGTTTGGTTGAAAATTTAATTATTCAATTCAAGATTCAACTGATTGGTTGAAATTTGAACTGTTTTATTAAAAATTAATTTTATGGACTGACACTTTACGCTTGTCGTTAAAAATTCCTTTTGTCTTGGTTACAAAATAATTTGTTGAACTGAAAATTTAACTATTTCATTATTGGTTGAAAATTGAATGTTTTTTGAAATTAATATTTTCGAGTTGAGAATTCAACTATTTTGTAGAAAATTCATCTTTTTGACTTAAAAATGCAACCGTTTTGTTAGAAATTCGTCTTTTTGGCTTAAAAATTCTATTATATTGGTAGAAAATGCAACTATTTGGTTGAAAATTAACTTTTTGTTTCAGAATACATTTTTAGGCTTGAAAATTCAACATTTTTTTATAGTTGGTCTTTTTGGGTTGAAAATTTTATGTTTTGTAGAAATTTAAGTTATTTGTTCTAAAAATCTTTTTGGTTGAATTCATCTCTTTTGGTTAAAAATTCTATTATTTGGTTAAAAATTAAAGTGTCTTCTAAAGGAATTGTCTTTTGGCCTGAAAATTCAAATATTTGATCGAAAATACATTTTTTGAGTGAAAAGTCAACTATTTGGTTGAAAATTCATCTTTCTTAGTTGAAAATTAACTTTTTTCGAACTTTCTTTTTTTTATAGAAAATTTGTCTTGTTGTATTTAAAATTCATCGTTTAGTAGAAAAGTAATCTTTTTTGGTTGAAAATTGATCTTCTTTCTTTGGTGGTTGATTCATTTTTAATGGAAAGTCTACTGTTAAATTTTAGGCTCAGAAATAATCTCTTTTGGTTAAAAATTTCACTTTTTGGTTGGAAACTTAATTATTTTGTTGAAAGTTCAACTATATTGTTAAAAACTCATATATTTTGGTCCAAAAGTCAACTGTTTTGTTGAACTATCTTTTTTTATAGATAATTTGTCCTTTTGGATTAAAAATTTAACATTCTGTAAAAAAGTAACGTTTTTGGTTGAAATTGATCATTTTTGGTTAAGATTTAATTAATTTTAATTACAAAAGTCCACTATTATATTTTTGGTTCAGAATTCATCTCTTGTAGCTAAAAATTCAACTTTTTAGATGGTTATTGGTTGAAAATTGAACTATTTTGTGTAAATTCTTATTTCTCGGTTGAGAATTAATTTTCTTAACTGAAACTTGGTTAAAAGTCATTTCATTTCATTTATTTAACTGAGTTTCAAATTAAATTTTACTATTCATGATAAAAATAACAGTCTTCTTTCTAATTTCTTTTAATATACTCTCCACCGTTGAAGCCAAGAAACAATCCAAATACTGTCATTTTTAATTTATAGTAATAAAAATCCGTTTTTTAATTAACATATATCTTAATCGGTTTTAATATGTTGCAAAAACGCAATATACGTAAATTTGTAATATAAAATAAGACTCATCAAAATAAAACAAATTTTGCTTAATTTTTCTACCGTCTACTTGTCATTTACTTCACTAATTCAAATAATGCTTTATTTGCTCAAATTATAGGTAGAGATTTAATTTGGCAAATAAATAAAATATTCCTCCGACCAAAATTTTTTTCATTAAAGTAGATTAATATTTATTTCAAACTAATTTTTTGAATTGTTTAGATTCAGTATATATAATTATTATTTGGGTATTTTTTATTAGTCCCAAAGAAGATGATTTGAAAGGTTTAATCTATTAATTAACATTTTTCAATTAGTTTTAAAATATTTTGTAAAACCCTTGTAAGAAATTCAACTTGGTATATGTATAGTGGAATAAGAATGCCAAATTGTATCAATTTATCTGTACACGTTCATCACATATTGTAGGATCGTAAAAAGCTTGATATTCAGAAAAACCGTTTTTTGGAAACTGGATTTTGACACCACTACAAAGCTTCTTCTATGAGGAGGTAATTGCCGAAAATAATATGGGACAGAATTATAAAAGGACAAATGTTTAAATTTCCAATATCCAAATTTATCGAATTATAAAATTTCCTAAAATTAATTTAATTTCAATAATTAGATGAATTAATTATTCAATATATATATATATATTAAATAATTAATTTAACTAATTATTTATATAAAAATAATTTTATTCAATTTTACAATTCGTTATTTTTATTTTTCATCTATTTGTGTATATGCTATTTATTTTTCGGGTATTTTTGGTTAGCCGCAATAATTTATTATTCGATTAATTAATTATGTTAGTAAAAATAATTATAAATAAATATTTATATTCGATAATTTGAAATTGAATGAATATAAATGTTGAGAATTTAAGAGTTATGGAAAATTAAATAATTCGTGAATTTTAATTTTCCACATTTTTTCACTTCTTACTCATTATTTTTTATCTGTTTCGTTAGTCCCATTTCTTTTTCAGCTCTGCCGCCTTGGGAATAGTTCATAACATTGGGTTGAAGTTTCAGACGTTCAGTCTGATGAACTTTTTTTTACATATATTGTATTAAGAATATGAAAAAAGTTCCCAAAACCATTTTTTTTATTTACTTACTAGCAGAAATTTACCTAGCGTTGCCCGGGATTTAAAAAGATTTCCAGTGACTTTCAGGATTTTTAAGGTATTTTAAGAGATTTTAAAGGATTTCATCAGATTTTAAGTGACTTGATGCAATTATATTTTAAGTCATTTTAAGAGATTTACAGAAGATTTAAAGGATTTGAACCATTTTATGGGATTTTAAGGGATTTTACTTGATTTTAAAGATTTTAAAGGGATTGCAAAAGAGTTCCAAGATTTTCAAGAGATTTCATTATATTTAGAGAGATTTTGAAAAATTCTAAAGGATTTTAAGAGATTTCAAAATATGTTCAGGAGATTTTTACAAATTTTGATATTCCTTTGTGAATTTCTTAAAATTGTTTGAAATATATCAAAAGCCCTTGGAGTTTATTAAAATCTCTTGAAATATCTTTAAATCTCTCCCAATTCCTGCGAATTTGTTAAAATCACTTAAAATATCTTAAATCTTGTGAAATTTCTAACAAAACCTCTTTTTCAACTCTTTTAAAATTCTTTTTAAATCCCTAAAATCAATTAGCATACCTTGAAAATTCTTTTAAATCCTTTAAAGTCTTTTTATCCCTTGAAATTTCTTAAAAACACTATAAATCTCTTGAAATCCTTTGATAATTTTTGAAACTTTAGAACCTTATTTTTTTTTTCTTTTATTCCAATAAGTTAAAAAAAATCGTCAGGTTTGACGTCTGAAACTTCAACCCAATGTTCATAGCTAGCCTGGCGAGTCTTTTTGCTCGCTAGGCTCTCACCACCGACGGTGACTCATTCACATTTTACACACACACACGATTTGACGCGGTTGCCATGGAAACAATGAAAAGTTGAAGAGGGCAGCACCTCAATGTAGGCTAGAAAGTAGTGACATATATATTTTCGGCGTCCCCACTCCTGCCCCTTGCCGCATCTAGGTACTAATATCTTTGACAATACGTGCCGGCACGTGATCGGCCCGACGGGCTGGAGACCAGCGTGCCTGCTAAATGCACGCGACAGGCCGGCAGAGTCGGAATGCCACTGAAGGGCGGACAACGGCCTACAACTTGTACGACCGCTGCAGGGTGATAGTGTGAGTAGTTTGAGATCGAAAACGTGCATGCGCGTTTTGGATCAGCTGTTCTTCTCGTGTTTCATCTCGTGTGGCGTTCACACCCGTGAATTTTCGCTCGGATGTGAGTGAAAGTTTGCGATTTGCCAACAATTGTTCATGTTACCTATAAGAAGATCATAGTTTAAAAAACAAATTGAAAGAAATTATGAGAATTTTTCTAAGTATGCATGCAGTTTCATAACATGTGAAACCGCCTATTTCATTTTTCTGGATTAAATTTCTTAGCAATTTGTTGCTGTCGATGTCCTTCAAATCAACAAAATTAGCAAATAGCACGAAAGGTAATGAAATTATGCGTATAATAATATAAAGTCCAAGTTGAAAGAAAAATTTCAATATCATAAAAAGATATATCTTTTTATAATATTGAAATTTTTCTTTCAACTTGGACTTATTATACGCAGAATCTCGTCATTACCTTTCGTGCTATTTGGAAATTTTTATTTTATTTACATAAAAAAAGATTTTTTCAAATTTTCATCTACTCGCACACTTAGCCTGCATTTTACCGAACCGTCGGTCATGCAGTTCGCCAGACCGCGTCGCTCCCGCCTGTCGGGCGGGCATATAGACATCAATGATGTGCACATTAAGGTGCATATCTGCCGGCACGTCGGTCCGAACGATCGGACCGCGGGCCGGCAGATCGCTTGCAGTCGGCGGGCATTTTGCTATCTGGGCCATTGGACACCGCAGCCATGACACTAACCGCAAGGGATGTGTGGAATGATTCGCCTGTATAGGGCCAAACGGGTATTGTTGCCAGTAGGCGCGCTGCCTTGCAGGGGGATGTTAGGATACGAGGATAAAACTGTAATGTGTCTGACGACAAGTTGACGTGGTCCTTGTCAGAGTCGGAAAGCTCCCATACTTAGACCTAGGGAGGTATGAGGGTTATCACTCCTGGGACAGTGGACTCACCTACGATCGGAATAGGATCCTAACGTGCGGATTATCTTGAAACTACCATGGCTAACTTGGAAAAACAAAAAACTACAGTTAAAGATCTCAGGGTGGAACTCTGAATGCGCGTAGTCTAAATACTGGCGGATTCAGCGAACTCATTGGGATAGCAAATAAATACAAAACTGACACAATAGCACTTCAAGAAACCTGCTGGCCGGGCGATTTCGCGTCAATTTCCAAAGATAACTATACTTTTCACTATGGAGGAGCTATAAGGAGTTCAGACTGGGGACCGGTTTTCTTATTAATTAACGAATTTAGCAAGCGGTTATCGACATGCAATTCATTAACGATCGGTTATCATACATTGTAGTAAAGGGTAATTTCAGCAAACAGGTATTAATCAATGTGCACTGCCCTACCGAGGACAAAGGCGAAGACACTAAAGATCTTTTTTACGAAACAATCGAGCAGGTTTTTGACAAGTTCTCAACGTTTGACGCAAAAATAGTATTGGGAGATTTCAACGCGAAAATTGGAAAAGAACCGATGTATAGGCCTACAATAGGATCAGAAAGTTTGCATGACGTCAGCAATGATAATGGAACTAGAGTTATAAACTTTGCAGCTTCAAAGAACCTCGTTGTCAAAAGAACATATTTCAAGCATAAGAATATACATGACGAGGAGATAGAGAATCAGATAAAGAAGTTGAAAAGGTCAAAAGCAGCAGGGCTGAATGGGGTGGAGAACGAAGCATGGCTGTTTAGTACACAAGAGGTTAGGGAGAGACTGAAGGGGGTAGTATGGAGGGGCGAGGGATTCCCAGGAGGGTGGAGGGAAGGGTTAATAGTGCCACTGTATAAGAAAGGGGATAGAGATAGGCAGGAAAATTACAGAGGGATTACGCTAATGAATACGGCGTATAAAGTATACGCGATGGTCGTGGCAGAGAGACTGCGGAAGGATGTCGAGGGGAAAGGAATATTGCCGGAGACGCAGGCGGGATTTAGGGCAGGTTGGAGTACTATCGACAATATTTACGTGCTGCAGCACGTGGTGGATAGAGAATTAGCGAAGAAGGGGACGAGAGTGTACGCGCTTTTTGTGGATCTCAAAGGCGCGTTTCCGTCGGTGGATAGGGGGAGGTTGTGGGAGGCGATGGAGGATAGGGGAGTAGAGAGAGGCCTAATTGAAAGGGTAAGGGAGATATATGAAAATACCAAAGACAAGGTAAGAGGAGGGGAGGGGATTTCGGAGGGATTCTGGATGGATAGGGGTTAAGGCAAGGGTGTCCACTTAACCCAACGCTTTTTGCGATTTTGATTGCGGGTATGGAAAGTAAGCTGGAGGCCGGGGTGGTAGGAGGAGTCCGGATAGGAGGGGTTAGAATTTGGTCACTAGCGTATGCAGATGACATAGTGTTGCTGGCAAGCAGCGAGGAGGCCTTAAAGGAGATGTTGAAGAGGTTGAGAAGATACCTGGATAAAAAGGGGTTAGAGCTGAATGCGGAAAAGTCCAAGGTTATGGTGTTCAGAAAAGGAGTGGGAAGGGATGAGGGAAGAGAGTGGAAGTGGAAGGGAAAGGAGGTGCAGGAGGTGAAAGAGTTTTTGTACCTGGGCTTCGTGTTTCGAAGGAATGGGGGAGTGGATGGTCACATAAAAGAGAGAGTGAGGAGGGCAAATGTGGTGATGAGGTAGGTGTGGGGGTTGGGAAAGAAGTTATTCGCAGATGATTTTGGAAGGAGAATGAAATTGTTTGATTCACTAGTGATGAGTGTGCTATTGTATGGGGTAGAGGTGTGGGGGTGGACGGAAAGTGGAGAGGTAAATAGAACGTAGGAGAGGTATGTAAAGTGGACCCTGGGGTTGGCAAGGAGCACGCCTAATTATATTGTCAGGAGGGAAACGGGGAGAACAAGTGTAGGAATTCTAGCAGGGAGCCGGGCGTGTAAATATGAGAAGAAATTAGTAAGCTGGTTAGGGAGTGTTGGTGGGAGAAGGAAAACAGGGGAGGGGTTGGGAAGACGGAGGCGGAGAGGGAAAGGTATTTTAGAATGAATGGAGTGCAGATGGATGAAGTGAGAAGGATGCACGAGGAAGGAAGGTTTATGACTTGGTTAAGCAAAATGGCATGGAGAGAGAGAAGACAGAAGGGGAAGAGAGAATAAGAGAGTCAAGATTTAACGGGAACTATTTGTGGATTATGCCAAGGGCAAGAGCGCAATATTTATGTGAGAAAGGAGAGAAAGGAAGTCAGGAGCTTATAGCGAGGATGAGGTGTGGGTGTATGGAGGGTTTCAATAGGTTCTGGCTCTCTCGGGAGAAGAGGATGTGTGAACTGTGTGGAAAGGGGGATGTAAGAGTGGAGCACTGGTTGGAGGAGTGCGTGGAGGTGGAAAGAAGTGAGATGAGCATGGAGGTATTGTTGCATGAAAAGGGGGAAAAAAGGGCAGTAGCATGGGTGAAGGGGGTGTTGGGTAAGATGGAGATGAAGAGAAGGAAGGAGGAAAAGGAATGGAGACGGGAAGATTGTAAATAGAAGAGAAAGTAGATATAAGTAACATGTAATTATTGTAAATAGTAGATAAGTAGTAGATATTAGAGCGAAAAAAGAGGTTGGGAAGTGAGGCAATGCGAAAAAGTAGGGACATGCGAGCGAGGCGAAGCGAGGAAGGCAAGGCGATAAGAGCGTGCGGCTTAGAGATAAGGAATGGATGGATGTTAGTTTTTAAGGGTTAGTTTTAAGAAAATTCTGTAAAAATGGATGTGTAAGCAAGTCAATTTTTTAAGGCCAGCAGGCTGAAAAATAAACGTTTATCTACTATATAATTTATTTATAATAAATTATATATAAATAAATTAATGTAAAAGTTGCATTAAAATAGTTTAGAATTGAAGCAAAATTATTTATCAAATATATTATTGAAGACACTCATAATTATTGGAAAGAATAATTCATTAAAAAGTGATTGACTAGATTAATGAGTGAACAAAAAAAATTTATATTAACATATAAAAGCATTTCAATTTAAAGCCATAACATTTTTTTAAGTAAACGAATTAAAAATATTTCTTTTCATTTTCATTATAAATCGCGCAACAAATTAAACGTAAAAATATATGTAATATACAGAGTGTAAAATGTTTTTTTTTCTTAGTTTCCCCTTTCTTCTTGAAATTCCCTTTTTTCTCCTATTCTCAAAAAACTTCAACCTTTTCCCCTTTTCTCTTGAAATACACGATATTTGAAAAAATACAATATTTGAAGTACACCCATAACATTTCAAAATATATGGGACTTTTTAAATAAGAAGAAGAACCCATTGGTTCAAAAATTATGACGAATTTATTATATTTACAGCTTTTACTAGTAAGCAATAATACAAAACTATGAAATTTAAAAATTAATTTTTTGCTCAGTCACAATTTTTTTGAAAATGTGTAAAAACTTGTTTTTTTTATTGAGTCCTATGCACACCTTTAAAAAAAATTGAATGAGTCAAACCTGCAATTTATTCAGCTGGGACCAAAGAAACATTTTATCATTTTGTTTTTTCGGAAAAAAAAGTTTGGCAGAAATAAAAAATATTTGATAAATTTTCAGAAATGCTCCCAAGTTTTAAAATGTGACCGTCTACGAATAAAGGGACCTAATGCGGAAAAAATCTATTTTCAGTTTTTTGCGCCAATCGATAGTTTATGAGTTACACTTCAATTTTCAATAATCAGACATTTTTTAAGTTTATTACTTTTCCTGTTATTAAGCTACAAACATAGGCATGATATTCGTACGCGGAGTCCAAACGAGAGGTCACCACTTACCCTGTAACTGTAGGGATATGGTATAGCGTTCTATAGCATTCACATGGCACTTCAGATACATATCTGACTGAGCGATTCCTATACCATACGTCAGAACCGTAGGAACCTTCCTTACCAAGCACCGTGTAATAGCGCGTCCGCGAGCGAGTTTCACTGTGGATCTCCCTACTCCGGGCTCCCGCTCCACCAGCGTCTCCCCTCTCCTCGATCCCAAGCGACCGCTTCACTCAAGCATCACTTGCGTTCCGACCGACCTATCGATCACATATATGTCTTCACGAGAACGTGCAATGTTCTCTCTTGAATAAAGTCTGATTTATTATAGTTAAATCTTGTGGTAATTTATTTATCCTTCTGGAGCAATTACAGCATTTATATATCATGGAGTCAGATATATCATATAGTAAAAATACATAGTCACCACATCATAGTCACAAAACCTACAGTGGTGACCCCGACTCGAAACGCCACACATGAGTGCATTACCACAACACAAATCATAGGTCGGATCGTGATAAATATTTTATACGCACATTTTCTGGAAATTTTAACCCAAAAATTGGACACAAAACCATTATGAAATTGAAGTATGGATCGATTTTTGATGGACGCCAACACAAAATTTGAAAGGACGCCAATTTTTAATTTGCCAACCCTGGCGGACCGGCCGAACGCAAACATTACGCTACAGCGTAACGGTAAAGTAATGCTAAAGTAATGGTAAAGTAATATGGCATTATAATTAATAAAGGAAACAAAATTAATATGTAAACTGTTGCAATTATAATAAAACGTTGAAATTTACGTTCAACGGTCATGCCGCAATTGCAACAAGTTGCTTTTGCAGCATTAAAAAATAAAAAAACATAGTGACCGTCATTGCAGTCGGGCCCCTGCATATTGGCAACCCGCTAACGTGGCTTTAAGTGGGTTGCCAGTCTGCAGGGACCCGACTTGAATGACAGCCACTTTGTTTTTTTATTTTTTAACGCTGAGAAAGCAACTTCTTGCAATTACGGCATGACCATTTAATGTAAATTTTAACGTTTTATCATAATTGCAACAATTTACATATTAATTTTGTTTCCTTTATTAATTGTAATGCCATATTACTTTAGCATTACTTTACCATTACTTTACCGTTACGCTGTAGCGTAATGTTTGCGTTCGGCCGGTCCGCCAGGGAAAGCATCAAGGATCTCTCACACGACAATAATTAAAGGAAATTTAAACAATTTGAGACCTCAGCAGCTTCAACATTCCACGGATTTTAAGCGGTAACATTATTATTTTATATCTAAGTGTTTTTTTTACAAATCTGTCAATTTTTTTACTGCGCCCTTTATAAGTGTATTTCCCGCGCGACGCCAAACTTTCATATTGGAGTGACGCCATCGCCGCGATGTAACAGTTACCTGTCGAAACCGAATTTTACAGATTTTTCTCGATCTTAACTTGTGAATTTTAAGCGGTAATTCCGCCATAAGAAAGCATTCTTTTTCTGTTTATTTGTGTGATTTCACGTAATAATTCGAAACAATTCTTGTAAAAAATTCAACTTTTCCACAAACTCGCGCGTCCGTACCAGCGAAAGCAGTGCGCGTCATGTATGAAAATATTTTTTTTTAGTCACAATTTCTCCAACAATTAAATTCACTAGATTCAATCTTACTGACAAATGTCTGCGCTACGTTAAAACGCGACATACGTAAATAAATATTCAAAAGTTCTGTGGTTTTTCGACTTGCGGCGCCTGTCGCGATGCATTCAATTTCGATTCATGTAAATTGCGAGTATTTTTCTCAATTCCGCCGGTGTGACCTTACATCTTTTAAATGGAATTCAACCCCAAGTGTCGTTAGTTTTCTTTTTTTTGCTCACCAGCGATTATAACGCCTTTTTTGCGATATTTATAATTCTTTTTATGTGACTTATATCAATTTTACCGCGATGGATAGTCAATTTTATTCTTCTCTATCAATTTATACAGCGATAACTATCAATTTTATTCGCAGCTGTCCACTTATCCTGCGACATACATACGTTTTAGCTGCATTATCGAATTTGTATCGCGAATTTACCATTTTATTGCGAGATGTACCCATATTTATTACAATAGTATCGCATTTGGTACACACTTTTCGCGCATTTTACGATATTTATATAAAAATGTTTCATTTGTTGGGTCCGAGAATCCATATCCATATTTCGCCTTTTACTTAACGAAATCCGGTTCTCTGCGCTCGAACACTACGGTTATCCATTAATTTTGTTTCTGTTTTGAGGAATTTTATTGCATTTTCTGATTTTATATTTGTGTATTATGCCCTTGTCTGATTGTTATGTATACCCAACACTGTCTATTATGTTCTTGTCTGATTTTTGTATTAATTCCCTGCGAGTTTTGGCAGGTTGCTTTTGACGTTCCCGTCGAGAGGAAAATACTATCCTCCCATTAAAAAAAAAACGAAGGCACCCGGTGTGGGCCTTCTCGAGAAATTGCCAGCTCCATTTTTTTGAGATTATCAATTGAAAATTCACCCGCCTAGATTCTTCACTTGAATTAGACAGATTTTTTTACGTCTCGTTTATCACCCTTGTCGCGTAAATACTCTGGAAACGGTCTAAAAATGACCAACACCACCCCCGATTCCGAACAACCCAAGTTCACAAATCAATCCGGGTCTACAGAGCAAGCTACCTTTACCGACCTTCTCTCCAAACTGGCGAATCTACAGATCAGCTGTCCCGAGACTTGTTCTATAACCAAAGTTCCGAAATTTTACAAACAGGACCCAGCTTTTTGGTTTCTTATAGTTGACGCATCCCTTGCGCGCTCAAATATTAGGAACGAAAAGTCGAAAGCTCAGGAGCTAATCGCTCAATTAGACCCAGATATCGTCGCGCACGTTAAAGATATCATCAATCGCCAACCTCCAGACCTATATAATCAAATCAAAGACTAGCTCATAACGACGTATTCCATCTCTAACAAGGCTAAGCTGCGTCAGCTTTTAAAAGGGGAGGTGGTCAACGAAGGTAAACCTTCGCTCTTATTAAATCGCCTCAGGAGCCTTAATGACAACGCGTGCAGCGACGACGTTTTAAAATCAATTTTTCTAGAACAGCTGCCAAGCTCAATCCGTGCCATCTTGGCCATGTCCCAACTTGCCGACCTGTCGGCCCTCGCGATCTTAGCAGACAAAGTTTGCGAGGCTTCAAACCCATCTGCTTTCCAAACCTTCGCGGTAGCTCCCCACAGTTCTCCTACCCCTAATTCGGGTAACGTATGCTCGAAAACGGCCTCTCAGTCCCCCATGGACTCCATTGTGGAAATGTTTGCACAGCAGACAAAACAGTTCGAGGCACTTTCGCGTAGAATCACCCAACTTGAGCAGCAACGCGGTCGTCAAAGAGATTTCTCAAACCCTCGCGGCAACTCGTGCAACCGCAATCGATCGGCAAGTAGTGGAAGAAGCAGTCTATGCTATTACCATTCCAGGTTCCGCAAAAACGCTCGCAAATGCGAAGCACCTTGCACCTGGAAAGACAAAGCGTCGGCGTCGGAAAACTAAGAGAGCCTTACCGAGTGGAGACTCGGTTTAGGTCACAATCAGTCCAAACGTCTCCACATACGCGATCGTGATTCCGGTCCTATCTATTTACTTGACACTGGCTCAGATTTGTCAGTGCTTCCTACCGATGCGCAAATTAACAATTCGAAACCCAGCGAGTTAGTGCTATACGCAGCCAATGAATCACGAATCAGCACTTTCGGTGAGAAACGCGTTACCCTCAACCTGGACTTGCGCCGCGAATTCACATGGAATTTTTGCGTAGCCTCAGTTCCCTATCCAATAATTGGAGCAGATCTGTTGGCTCATTATCAACTCGTACCGTTTCTTCACCAGCACCAAGGCATTTCTCAAATCCACTCTCATTTTCGGCGTAAGTTTGGTCGATCGATCAACTCCATTTTCGAAATTGTTATCCGAATTCCCGGAAATCATATCCTCTTCTCAAGAGATAAACGCGCCCCCCAATGATAAGGGTAAACACCATATCATCACTACGGGACCTCCAACAGCCGACCGAGCAAGACGATTGCACCCAGACAAACTCGCGGCGGCTAAGGCGATCTTTAAACAATTGACCAAAGACGGTATCTGCAGACCATCGAGCAGCCCGTGGGCCGCTCCTATACACTTGGTTCGCAAAAAGAACCAAGAATGGCGCGTCTGCGGCGATTACCGCAGGCTCAATGCCGCGACCGTGCCTGACAGATATCCGGTCCCACACTTGAGCGATTTTCTCACAATCCTACACGGCAAGAAGGTATTCTCTAAGATCGATTTGCACATGGCATATCACCAAATTCCTATCGCACCCGAGGACATTCCCAAAACAGCTGTCATCACTCCATTCGGACTCTATGAGTACACGAAAATGACATTCGGGTTGCGAAACGCTGGGCAGACTTTTCAACGGTACATCCATCAAGCCTTGGGTGACCTTGACTACGTCATTGAACGGCTACGAGAATACTTTCTTCGCATTAACGTCGCCAAGTGCCAGTTCGGTAAAAAAAAAAAACTAACTATGATAAAACAACAGTGATGTGCGATTTTTTCGTCGTTTTATTATCGTAATATCAGTGGTAATCAGTTCTCACCTTGTGGTAATTTATTTTGAAAGCATATAATACATCGCAGTGAACGACGGCTCGAGTTTAATCTAAACAAGGGGGACGATAGAAACCGAATCGTCAAGAGCAGAGCGAGCCGGGGCGAAGGAGTTAGTCGTCATCTTGACTTGCCAAGGGTCACCACGTTTTTTTTACCATTGTCGAGCTTAGTCGTATGTAAATCACGGAAATGTATTTTCTACTTTTACATTACTACTTTATTTACTACTTCTGATTTACCTTTCCATGTACGATTGTTAAACTTTTGCTAACATCAGAAGTGGGATTCACACAAGTGCTCTTACGGACTAACGTGCTCTTCGCGTACAAATCGTGCGTGATAGTGGGGAAGTGGCTAGTGTTGTGAATTTTGAGTTTAACGTTCATAATAGGAGAAGTATTTGTGAAAAATGGATCGGGAATGCGACCAAGAAAGCGGGAGATCGCGAATACGTTCTGCCACGCCGGAAAATTCGCACCGTCGAAAGCATCATGAACGCTCAACAAAAAGATCTCGAAGTCGGAGAAAGAATAAAACTCGTTCACGTACACCGGAAAAAACGCAACGACATGAGGATCGTGAACGCTCACGTAGCCGTGGAAGGTCGCGCATACGCTCAAGTACACCGAGAGAGTCACGACGCCGTAGGAGTCGTGATCGTTCAAGAACGGTGGTGCTTCATAGATCAAACAGAAGTCGGTCTAGAAGCGTATCAAAGTATGCAAGGGACTTCGCTAAATACATGCATGACACCATGAAGAGTATGTCCCGCGAGACCCGACAAAATGGCGATAACGAGAAAGTCTTACAAGATGCGAAACATCTTATTCCCGAATTTAATCCAGAGGATCCAAATCAAAACGTGGAAACATGGCTTGAAAAAGTCGAGTCACTAAAGGTTGCGTATAATTGGAGTGATGCAATCACATCGATCTTTGCAACTAGCAAGCTACGTGGATTAGCGAGAGCATGGTATGACACACTCAAAACTGTAAATCTATCTTGGGCTGAGTGGAAAAGTAAACTTCGCGAACAGTTTATGGATAGCATCGAGTTTCCAGTCCGATTAATGCAAATGATGCAAAGAGAAAAGAAACCTGAAGAGAAAATGATGAAGTACTATTATGATAAGATGTCTGATCACACCGTGTGAATTCGATGAAAAAAAAAACAGCACAGTGTATCGCATTCGGAATACAAAACGCCTCCATCAAAGCTGCTATACGAGCCGCCAACATTAACACTGCGGCCGCGATGAGATCATTTTTGATGAGTTGCGACGAAGACGCCGGCGAAGCTTTAAACAAAAAGAAAAGTCAGAATAAAAATTTTTACGGCAAAGGGCGTTTCAAGGGCAAACATTATTCTCAAGATAAGAAAGAGAAGCAAAATCAAAAGGATAACACTAAGACTGTCGAAAAAAAGGGACACAAGCAAGGTAATGACGGTAAAAAGTGTTATAGATGTGACAAAGAAGGACATTTTGCACGCAGTTGTCCGGACAGACAAACAACAAAAAAGAGGTTTTAACCATAGGATCGCAGAAACCGAAAAAGGATTCACGATTTTTTGAAGCATATGTGAACGGTCAGCCACTTCGTGCGTACGTCGACCTGGGGAGCCAGTGTGTTGCATTACGTAAAAGAGATGCAGAAAAGCCTAACCTTAAGATCGATGGTACCCAAGAAGTTCTGCGAGGCTATGGAGGACCCGTTGTTCGACCATGTGGCGTGTGTAAGATCACGTTGAAAGTGGATTTGGCGGAAGCATCAGTCATGGCGCACATCATCCCTGATGACATTCAAGATGTACCAGTCATCGTGGGGCAGCCATTCGCCGATCAGCCGAATGTTGTTGTCGTGCAAAGGAGCGGCGAGCTGCGACTCTTCGAGACGGGGACAGCTGAGCTGCCGGAGGTGGACCAGCTACCGCCGAGGAAGGTGGAACTTTGGGCCGAGAAAGCCTGCGTGATACCCCCAGGAGAAACCGCCGATATTAAGGTAATTGTCAAAGACTTTTACTATAAGGGTGACATTTTTATAGATTTTAGTTTGCGTGGCAAAGAGAACCAAGAACACTGCATTCCGCGTTATATCATAAACACATCGGTGGGGGTGCTGCCTGTTGTAAATATATCTGATTATCCGTTGTGCATTGATAGATCGCGTGTACTTGCTCGAGGTCAAATTACGCGAGAGGTTACGGAGAAAGAAGTTCGTTTGTTAGCTTTAGAAAAAGAACGGTCGGATAAGAGAAATAAAAAGCTTTCGATTACAAGCAAAGACATAGTCGTAGACGATGACGTGTCCTCGAAGGAACTCGACAAACTAGTAAACATTTTAAATGAGTATCGAGATTGTTTTGCATTCTGTATGAGCGAAATTGGCAAAACCGACTTGACTGAGAAGAAAATTGAGCTGACGGCGGACACCCCGGTTTATTATAGACCTTATCGGTTGTCGTATTCAGAGAGAGATAAAGTTAAAGGAATAATAAATTAATTAAAAAAGAATGAAATAATTCGAGATTCAGATTCTCCGTTTGCGAGTCCCATATTGTTGGTTCGTAAAAAGAACGGCGAACTTAGGTTGTGCGTTGACTATAGATCTCTCAATGCAATTACGAAAAGGGACCGCCACCCTTTACCGATCATTGAAGATCAAGTAAATTGTCTCGCCGGAAAAACTAGATTTATTTCTCTGGATTTATTTTCCGGATATCATCAGGTTCCGATTTCAGAAGAGTCGATAGAGAAAACTGCTTTCGTAACGCCCGAAGGACAGTACGAGTACCTACGCGTCCCATTTGGTTTGGTCAACGCTCCGAGCGTTTTTGCACGTCTAATATCGAGAGTTATTGCGCCGTTAATAAATAAAGGAATGAATTCGGTCGTTCAAGCATATATTGACGATATAATAATTGGATCTGATAATACAAACGACGCGTTACACGCGCTGGTCCAAGTACTTAAACGAATTCGCGAAACCGGGCTAACACTTAAATTACGAAAATGTAAATTTTTAATGAATGTAATAGACTTTTTGGGATACGAAGTTTCTAAAGACGGTGTCCGACCCGGGAAATCAAAAGTCGAGGTTGTTCAAAAATTTAAAAAACCGCTAAATGTTCACGAAACAAGACATTTCATCGGACTGTCAAGTTACTTTAGGAAGTTCATAAAAAATGTTGCCGTAATCGCAAAGCCACTCACGCGTTTGACTAAAAAGAAAGAACCATGGGTATGGAGCGATGAACAAGACAAGGCATTTGAAAGAATCAAGAACGCGTTGATAACGCGACCTGTACTTGCTCTTTTTAAACGAGGCGCAGAAACTGAATTGCATACGGATGCAAGTGTACACGGTTTAGCCGGAATTCTGATGCAAAAACAGGATGATGGTACTTTAAGGCCTGTTGCATATTTCAGTAGGCAGAAAGCTAAAGAAGAGCAAAGGTACCATTCGTATGAATTGGAAACGCTAGCGGTAATAAGTAGTTTGCATAGGTTCCGTGTATTTTTAATAAGAAGCGCATTCAAAGTTGTGAGTGACTGCAGTGCTTTGCGCGCTACATTTGTAAAGCGAGACTTGGCACCGCGCGTGGCTCGCTGGTGGATGCAACTGCAAGAATACGATTGCGGTATCGAGTATAGAGCAGGCTCAAAAATGCTGCACGCGGACGCGCTTAGCCGCAACGCAATTGAAGACTTGATTAACGCCGAAGAAATGAAGGAAATTGGTATATATGCGATTGAAACCGATGATAGATTGTTATTAGCGCAGTTGCAGTACGTGTGTAAAAACAGACGTGTTTTTAAAGTAACAGAGGACGGACCGAAACGGGCCGTGCCACGTTCGATGAGACGGGAGATAACGCGCATTTGTCATGACTAAATGGGACATGTAGGCTTAGACAAAACTTTATGCAAGATTCGGTACGACTATTGGTTTCCGAAAATGCGCCGTTTTGTAAAGGGATATATCGCGGCGTGTGTTCAATGCTTTTATAGTAAGGATAGGGGCGGAAGAAAGCCAGGTTTGCTACATCCAATCGACAAGGTTCCCGAACCGATGCATACTATTCACATCGATCACTTGGGACCGTTTGTAAAAAGCACGCCTAAAAATTCTTACCTAATCGTAGCTATCGATGTGTAAATTTCGGGTATCCTAGTCGAATCATTAGCAATCGTGGTAGCGCATTTACGAGTAAGAAATTCGAAGAATTTTGTAAAAAATTGAACATTAAGCATGTGCTGACTGCGGTTGCAACACCTCGCGCAAATGGAAAGGTAGAACGTACAATAGGACGATCCTAGACGCATTATCAGCGAGCGTATCCGAAGAGAACAAATGGGATCGCGAAGTGCATAAAATAAGATGGGCGCTCAACAATACCGTCAATAAAACTACAGGTAAAAGTCCGGCGCAATTACTGTTAGGGTACAGACCGCGTAACGAGGTAGAAGTTGCCTTGATAAATGACGTAGGCGAGGTATCGCATGACGCTGATCGCAGCAAAACGAGAAAGGAAGCAAGTGAAGCGATCAAAGAAAGTCAATGCCAAATGAAAGCAAGGTACGATTTGAGGCGGATGGCACCAAGAGTGTTTAAACGAGGAGACGCAGTGGGGGTAAGACGCGTAATCACTTCTAATGAGGGTGCAAGCAAAAAATTGTTGCCAAAGTTTAGCGGTCCTTACGAAGTCAAATAGGTCTTGGATAATGATCGATATCTGGTGGGGGATATCAAAGGCTGTCAGAGAAGTCAGAAGCCCTACAGCGGTGTATTTGCTGGAGAA
Organism: Andricus quercusramuli; assembly: GCA_932178445.1. Classification (NCBI taxonomy): domain Eukaryota; kingdom Metazoa; phylum Arthropoda; class Insecta; order Hymenoptera; family Cynipidae; genus Andricus; species Andricus quercusramuli. The sequence goes on from CAKNXH010049722.1 coordinate 23,925, forward strand.
AATTTGAAAAATTGGGAAACAACCGTGAGCAGTGATGGCAGCAACAGCAGCGAAGATTGCTCTGAGGAAGGGCCTGTGACGCGAAAGCAGGGCCGCAAGAGGAAAAGGTGAATACTTGTTTGACCTGAACCCTCTCAAGTTATGAGGCCGAGCAGGGTCGCATAACACTGAAAACGGGAGGACAAACGGGTACGTCCCATGGCTGGGTCGAGCAGGGTCACGTGCCTAAAAGGTTTAGTCCAAATCGAGTAGGATCTTGGACGGGGTTGTTTTGACAACCAAAATCACGTAGCGTCGCGAACTGCGTGATGCATGTGTGAATAGCATGTTATGACTAGTTAGAACGCATGTAAATATGACTGCATGGAAAACATTAAAACAAAATTGCTTCTGCATGAACAATAAATAAAATTTAGCTCATGGAGAATTAATTCCATTTAACAAACAAAAAATTCTCTATGCGTAGGAATAGGAGTGAGAAGAAAAGCAGTCTTCCAAGCTCTGTTTTACTTCGCGAGGACGCGAATTCTATCAGGAAGGCCGACTGAAAGCATATAATACATCGCAGTGAACGACGGCTCGAGTTTAACCTAAACAAGGGGGACGATAGAAACCGAATCGTCAAGAGCAGAGCGAGCCGGGGCGAAGGAGTTAGTCGTCATCTTGACTTGCCAAGGGTCACCACGTTTTTTTTTACCAATGTCGGGCTTAGTCGTGTGTAAATCACGGAAATATATTTTTTACTTTCACATTACTACTTTATTTACTACTTCTGATTTACCTTTCCATGTACGATTGTTAAACTTTTGCTAACAATTTATCCTTCTGGAACAATTACAGCATTTATATATCATGGAGTCAGATATATCATATAGTAAAAATACGTAGTCACCACATCACATACACAAAACCTACATATCCATATGGACGCTCTGTATCAAAGATATTATAAACGTAGATGCGGTACGGGGTGTTAGAGTGGGGGAACCATATATATAGGACATCACATTTTCTGCCATATCGAGGTGCTGCCCTCACCGTACTGCCAAGTCGAGCACTTGTTTTCTCGTTCTTAGTAAAATATGATGGTAAAGCAGTTGAAAGCTTTTTTAAGGTTAGAAAAGTTCGACATGTATCTCTTTCTCTTCATAAACACCGCACTTCGGAATATAATAATAAATAGCGCAAAATGTCTAGGTACACCGAAAATGCATAATTATTTGGAAAAAATAATTTAAAATTAATAATGACAGTAGCACTGATATGATGGCAATAAATAAACTGAATTGCGAGAGTAATACTCTCAAAAAGATAATCATGTTTATATTTGGATTATCTAATACGTTCATGTTTTTCTATATGTATATGATTTTTTAAATTATAATTTTTTGTACTTTGAAGTTTAAGTTTTATTACTACACTGAACACTGAATTGAAATAATCAAATATTTGTACCAAAGAAAAAACTTTGTTAATGTTTAATGTGTTTAAAAATGATTGTTTACATTTAAAGGAACAATCATTGAAAATAATTTATTTCTAGCTAATAAATTTTGGATTAAAAATGTACATAGTATATATTTTTTTTAATTACAAAAAATGTTCTCCAGAAAGTATTGATCTTAAAAAAAATAAAAAGAAACTTCAAGATAAATCAGTGCTGATTTGAATCCTGCAATGTTTGTTTGCAAAATTTTATTAGGTTCAAAGAAAATTTAGGGACAAGTTTTTGTTCCGTTTGAGTCGCACGTGTTTTTGAATGAAATTGTTTATACAATTTTTGTAGAATTATTTTTGTTTCAAATTCATACATTAATTTAAAAAAAAACTTTAAATGTTAAACAAAAACTTGTTTGATGGAAATATTTTATTATCGTATTTTTAATAAATAAACAATATTTATTAAGAAACGATTTTTCAATTATTTAAATTCTGGAATTTTATAATTATGGAATATTACGGAATATATGGAAATTGCTGTAATTATAATTTAGACTCCTGGATCTTGTAAATTTTTTCTTACAGTTCACACTTTTTGTTATAAGCTATAGGTTAGGTCAAAAATAAAAAATTCTGAGATTCAAAATTGCTACAACGCGAAAAAGTCAAAAGTTAAAATTTGAACGTTGAAATGTGAAAATACTTTCTTACTTTAGTCGCTTCTTTTGAAAGCCGATCCTTTGCTTTCAGTTTTCTTTTCGAAATATATCTTGAATTTAACGCATTTTAAATTCAATGTTTTCAAATGCATTTAGATTGAAGTATGACTACAAGTGTTTTTTGTTAAAAATATAAATTAATCAAAGTATTTTACTTATTTTTCACAATTGTAATTTATAACCTTTTAAAATTGAATAATGGCAGGTTAAAAATTAAAAAGTAGACTAATTTCAAACTTATAGCGTTTATATTATATATTTTGAACCATTTAAACCTCTGACTGTTTTTCAAGCTTTTGAAAACATTTTTGAAAACTTTTTTTCAACACTTTTTTGTATATAAGAAATAACATTCTTCCACACAATAACTGTTTTAGAGTAGAAAGAAGTAAAAAGAAGCAAAATTATATGATCGGACTTTTTTTATGTTGGATGTAATTTCTTAATAAAAAGGAGTTCTATTTACTCTAAAAAATAGCTACAAAAATCAGATTTTCACTGAAAAAATTGCTAAATATTTTTGTTTCGTATAAGGTAAAAAAATAAAAAATGTATGCACTTGGAATATCAAAAAGAAAGGTGTTTTTTATGCTATGATGTTCTTCAAAAGGCTAATCGCAATTTCAAAAATATTTAAAGCCTTGATAGGTGTGACATTTTAAATTTATAGTATTCAGTATATTGAATAATTAGAAATTTAAAGCTATTTAAATATACAAGAATTTTTGAATTGAAAGTTTTCGATAATTTTAGATTGAAACATTTCAATTGATTTAGTTACAAATTGTGGACTATAGTAAAAACAACTGGAAAAATTAGATTCAAGCCAAATTTTGTAAAGAAAATTCACATCAGTATAGACCTATAAATATTCATTTTATTTCTCGAAAGATTAAAAAAGAACTCATCGAAACGCTTTTATTACAACAATTTTATTAAAGAAAAATATTGGTTGTAAAAATAGTATATTTTTTACATATATTTCTTAAAAAAAAATTACCAACGAGATTTATAGAAAACCTTTTGAGGAATGAAATCATTTTCCTGGAAGTTTGAACCGAAAAATTGATATTAAAAAAAAATGAAAGCCGTGCTAAATTGAGCTAGACTCGCGACCTTCAACGACTGAACTGTAGCTCTAATATTAAAAATTGAACAGTAATTGATTTTACGAGACGATTCTGGATCTGTTCAAAATTGTACACATAATTTACATATCTTCAAGTTAAAATGTGGACTAATTTAATTCGCGAGCCTTATTAGTTACACAAATGTATAAATCCGACTGAGTCTTCATAAACAATGTTAACCCTCAAACGGCACACTAGTGCGAATTCGCACCAGCAAAAATTTCAAAGCGCTGATATTTTTTCTAAAACTATTTTCAAGGTCTCTCACCGCTACGTTAAATATGTCCATACACCCACAAATACATGACGCGTAAACAGATAGTCATCCGCCTGCGAGCAGCCGAGTGAGACAATATAAAAGTTTCAAGTGGTGCAAATTCGCACTAGTGTGCCGTTAGAAGGTGCCAAGTCGAGTTTTATGAAAAATTGTAAAACGTTGTTTCTGTGCCTGAAACAAGATCTTTCATAAAAAGGTAAGTTAATTTGTTCATAAATATGTCTATGAACAAAAAGAAAGATTATAAACAATAATAAATAACATTTCATGAACCAGTGAAAATATTGCACGAAAAGCACAAAGTTTACAATTACTCGCTATTGTTAGACTTTAAATTGATATGATGATATTTTTTCAACCATTTTTGTTATATTAAGAATGGCGGAGTAAGGACGTCGTTACAGTTTGGGAAGTTCTAGGACTGTTCTGCAGGCACTAGCAGAAGAGTCTGAAGACGATGTGCGTCGATCACAGAGCTTCTGTCTGCGTTGATTGCATTGGTCTTAATGAATAATGTTCAATGATGATTGTCATAAGAGTAATAGTTTCACAATATAATAATGTTAATTTTTTCTAAAAATAGGTAGTAAAACTTTTTCTTTTCTCTAAATATTCTATGTACTTTTACTCTTTCCTAACAAACCCTCACGTCGCAGATCACCGCCCTGACACAATTCACTGATCAATGTTTTTACCAATCAGTCACATGGAGAGCTTCCCAAAGTTATAATAAAATGAATTCTTTCAAACTTTGACACAAAAACACTATTTATACAATAATATGCTTGTATACTACAAAAATAACAATGTGTGCTGTCCTGCACTCGTGATATACTTCATACAAAAATACCGAAAATCTGACACATCTGGAAAAATACTTAATCTAATTTTATCGGATTGGCATATTTTTTTCATGAAAGAACATCTATTTAAATAAAGAATCGCGTTAGTTACATTTCAATACCTTTAATTTTGAAAAAATTATGTTTTTTTGTTGAAAATGTCTATTTTTCAAGAAAGCCTTTTTTTAATAACAATTTTGTGATGAGTTGATATAATTTTCGATAAATTCAAGTTGCCCCAACGGATTGGGCGAGAAATTTTACCCCAAAATCATATATTTATACGCAGATTTTGGAAATTATTTTCATATTAAAATGTTCAGCTGAAATCAGAAAATCCCAATTCGCACTAGTGTGCCGTTTACGTATGCTGGGTTGAAGTGTGCCGTTTGAGGGTTAAATTTGAAAATCACTTAAGACTAATAGATTCATTAATAAAAATTTTTTGAATAGAGACACTAAACAAGGGATTCTTTCCAATCTGCATGGTTTTGTTTATGAATATTTTCTGATTTCTTTTAATTGAGTCTAAATAATTTTACAATTTCTTGAAAGAAATCTTTTTATTTGAAAAAATTTTTTGTGAGAAGAATGCACTGAATATAACAATTTTAAAAATATATAAAAAATTTTGAATTATTTCTTTTTCCTTTTTGTGAAAATGTAATAATCTAAATACATTGGTTTGAATCATCCAAAAATAAACTCCTTCATTCAATTTCAAAATCCTATTCAAGAATTGTTTCAGTATAAAGTATTCCATTTTTAACTCATTCAATTTGGAATTTTCAAATTTAAAAAAAAAAACAGAACAATTTTCAATATTAAAACATTCGAAACTGAATTGTCACAATTTCAGAATGGTAAATTTAAACTTTGAAAGTTACAATTATAATTTTTTTAATTTTTAAGCTTGTAATTTAAAGGTGAAAGTGTTGAATTTTGATTCGTAAATAACAGTTGAACAACGATTAATAATTTAGAAAAAATGCGAATAAGTTGGAGGTTTTTAAATGTTTCGAAAAAAAATTAGGAGCTTCTCAAGAATGTTGAAAGATTTTCAAACAAAGTTTGTTTTAATATTTCTGGGAATATTTTTAATGATTTTTTATTTCGAAAAAGTAAGTTTAAAAATATTTTAAAACACTTCAAAATATTTACAAAATTGAAAAAAAAATCTGGAAGTTTTTGAGGCAATTTGTTTTGCAGGATTTTACAACAAGTTTAGGAAATATGGAAATCATTTCAAAATATATTTAAAAGTTCCGAAAAAATATAAAAAATAATTTGAAAAGATTCTTAATAATATAAATAATAATAAAAAAAATAAATTAAAAATAAAAATAAAATAAAAAAATAAATTTTAAATAACAAAAAGTAATTTAAAAGAAAATGGATACTTTTGATGATTTCGAAACTAAATTTTGACTTTTAATTTTTAAAAATTACATAATTTTAAAAGAAGGTATAAAAATATGGGATGACTAAAAAAATTCCGAAAAGGATGACTGAAAAGTCCCGAAAAATGAAATCTCCGACACTATTAAATTGCCGAATGGGAAAATTTTCGAATAATAAAATTTCCGAAATTATAAAATTGTCGAACAGTTTATAATATTACCGAATTGGAAAATTTCCGATAGAAAATATCCAAAGTAAAAAATTCCCGAATTAGAGGATCCCCGAATTAAATCATGAAGAACAATTTTTTTCTCAATAAATATTATTTACTTATTAAAAATACAATAATCAAATATTGTTATTGAAGAAAATTTTAATTACTTAAATCTTTTTGAATTATTGCCTGAATTCTCAAGAACAATAATTGTTTAAAAATTGTATAAAAAATAATATAAAAAACACGTGCGCTTCGAAAGAAAAAAAATTCTTCCTACATTTTCTTTGAACCTAATAACATTTCTCAAACAAACTTTGCAGGATTCAAATCAGCATCGATTTATATAGGAACTTATTTAATTTATTATTTGTTTTTAAATTAAAAATTTAATTTTTGAGAACGTTTTTCGTATTTTTTTAAATACTATGAACATTTTCAAACAAAATTTTTCATCCATTTTTTTAATCATTATTATTTTAAATACAAACAAGAATTTTTTTAAACTTAAAACATTAAAAACGTTTCTTTGATCAAAGTATTTTATGATTGTATTTTCAATAAATAAATAATATATAATGAACAACAATTTTTTAAACTATTTAAATTCAGGAATTTTCTAGTTCGGATTTTTTATAATTCGGCAATTTTCTGCGAGGAATTTTATTATTCGTTAATTTTTTAATTCGGGAGTTTTATATTGTGGCACTTTTATTATTTCGGGAATTTTATTATTTGGGAATTTCGCAATTTGCGAATTTTACAGTGTCGGGAATTTTATTTTTCGGGACTTTTCAATTGCTTCGGAAAATTCTCGATAATTCTAGTATTACCGAATTCAAAAATTCCCGACAGAAAATTTCCGAATTATAAAAGATCCGAACTAGAAAATTCCCCAATTTAAACAATGAACAAATAGTTTGTTAACAAATATTTTTAAAATAAAATGATAGAATATTTATATCAAAGAAAAAACTTTTTTAACGCTTAAACTTTAAAATTTTTTAAATTATTGTTTGAATTTAAAATAACAATAATTGAAAAATTATATTTCTTGATAAAGAATTTTGTTTGAAAATGTGCACTATTTTTTTTTTTAATTACAAAAAAAAACGTTCTCAAAAATCAAATTATTAATTCATTTTTATACAATTATTGTTATTTTGAATTCGAACGATAATTTGAATAAAATTAAACATTTAACAAAATTTCTGTGATCAAAATATTTGATTATTGCATCTTAAATATAATAGATTTATAAAATTGTGAAAATATCGTAGATTTTAAGGCAATTTTTTTGCAGAATCTTACACAAATCTGAAGAAAAAATGAGAATAATTTTAAAACATATTTGAAAGTTCAGAAAAAAGTTCAAAAATATAGTTTGAATAATATATATTATTTGTATTTTAAATTTTATACCATATAACGTACTTAAATATTTCGAGTAAGTTGTATCAATTATAATAGTTCACAGTTTTATTTTAAAATAGATTGTATGGATCATGATACTTTTTATGAATGTGCTATTGAAATTCTATTCAACTAATTGAATTTTTTTTGCAAATGCGAAACCTAATCTGGCTTGGATGGAACTGCCGTCTTAACCTCTATTTTTAATTTGAATGGTTCTTGTCCGAGCTAAAGTTATCGAAGAGTGTGATGAGAGTTGCTTACAGCGCTCCAAGTGGCTCTTGGCAAACTATATCGATAGGTGCTATCGGGGAGTAGTAGTGGGTAGAGGGGAACTGACAATTTTCGCCGGACGCACCGTCTATATTTATCGCGGGTAACTAAGCCCGCACCGCATCTACGTTTATAATATCTTTGTCTGTATCCGTGCACTCTCCGTGTTTCTGGGTAGATCGGATCTCGGAGTGTAGGCGGCCAACCGTTTTGGTCACTTTGCGCGGAGATCAAATGTCCCTAGGTGGCCACTGCTGGTTCGCAAGATGGCTGTCACTGGGCCAGTTTTCAATTGTTTTAAGGGAAAACGTCAAATTTTTGCAAAATAGTGAATTGTGATTATAACCTAATTTTAGTGAGATAAATGTGTGTAGAATGGAACGGAACTTTGTGTACCATAAACTTAATATCTTGGAAGGATGATTTTATTTTATTTCAAACTAAGAATTGAATTTTTTATTGTAACCCGCAGTGAAGTCTGGTTCGATTTTGTATGTGTTTTGCAAAAACGCGACATTGTGCTTTGATAACTGGCGCGGCGACAGGTATCTTGCGAACCAGCAGTGGCCGCCTAGGGACATTTGACCTCCGCGCAAAATAACCAAAACGGTTGGCTGCCTGCACTCCGAGCTCCGATCAACCAAGAAACGCGGAGAGTGCACGTCAGCCCTATGCATCGACCGTGTAGGTGTATGTAGTAGTAGATTTTCT
>CAKNXH010049723.1:0-14494 GCA_932178445.1 Andricus quercusramuli
GTGGTACCCTGCGGTGGTTGTTTAACTTTTTTTTTTAATTATATATATAAAGAGTTAAACAACCACCGCAGGGTCCCACTAAGAGCAACTGCCATCGAAAACATTTAAAATTTAAAAAGATGGTGGTTACAGGGCACGACGAAATCACAACGACAGGCCGGCGAAACCCTCTTGTGTCTTGAGGACACGAAGCGACCCAAGGATGACAGCTTTCTGCATCCATCTCGCAAGTGCCTCGGCATATTTTTGGCACGCGGGTATGACTTTAAGGTTACGAACCAGTGATAGTATTTTTTTATTGTTTTGACCTATCGTTTGGAGACTATAATTTACACATATACTACAAGGTCGTGACTTTATTATCAACAGATAGTTTCGCACCTCTGAGAGCACTTATCACAAGGACAATTACTTGCACCGAATATTTTGGGTGCAGTCGTTGCAGCTCTCTTTTAAGGTCTTGACACCTCTCCTCTTTTTCTTTCTCCTTTGCAGTGATGTTGTATTCGGACGGAGCCGAGAATTCGATCACGAATATCGTTTGTTTCTCAAAGTCTTGGAGAACAATTTCAGGCCTCGAGTGCGCAATGGAGACTGCTGCCCGAAAATCGTAGTTCCAGAAAATTTGGCACTTCTCGTTTTGGACATTTGACTCTATCTCCCTTGGAGCGTTCGGCAGGGCAGGATCGCGACCAACACCGTAAGACCGACAAAGATGGTAATAAAGCACGTTCTATCAGATCTTCTCTCGTCGTAACCCGTTGAGCAAAAAGAACATTTTTAAGATGTCCCCACAAAAAAAATCCAGTGATGTAAGGTCTGGTGAGCAAGGGGGCCATTCAACTGGACCTCTCCGTCCGATTCACCTACCAGTGTAATTGTTATTCAAAAACTCACGAATGATGCATGCAAAGTGTGGCGGAGCATCATCTTGTTGAAGCCGCATTCTTATCCTTGTTGCTAAGTCAACGTTCTCTAGTAGTCCAGGTAAGTAGTCTCTTAGCAACTTTAAGTAGGTACGTCTGTCAACGTTTGCGCCAAAAAAGTAGGGTCCAATTAAATAGCCATTTATTATTCCGCACATAAGTTATGATGGAGAGTATTTCAAATATTGGTGTTTTTTAATCAGACGTTTCGACTCATGCGGGAGTCCTCTTCAGTGATTTATTTCTAAACAAAACAATTTTACATTTTCAGTAATATGACAAAAGAAGTAAATTTACTTTTTTTGTAATATGCTTCCATTAAAATTAGCAGTGGAATGGAATGGAAGCTTCTAATGTGTCCCCTGAGGGTTTACATTGTTCTTGTATCTCTTCCCTATTCCTTCACACACCTCCCACGCACATACTTGGTGGTGGGAGGGGGACCTACAGTTTAAGGTGGTTTCCGAACCACCAAGAGCAACAGCCTTAAGTACTTAGAGAACCTTTTTCTCTAGAGGTACCGGTCCCACGACTCTCCGGAGATGAACAACTCCCTTGCTAGGCAAGTGTTCACCGCATGGGCCACCGAGACTCTTCCAGAGTGCGAGGCAGGAATCGAACCCGCAAGCCGATGGAGTGGGTCCAAAGCCTATGCCTTAACCCCCACGACCAACGTCCCACTTAAATTAGCAGTGACGAACAATATATAATTTTAGAGATTAAAATACAATTACGACTCTTTTTGTTTTATAGTTTTTTTGTTACAAATACAATAATTTTTCTAATCTTCATAGAAGTAAAGAATATAAAATATAATGTAATTAATTTGTGAATAATTATAACTAATTCACGATAAAACATAAATAAAATAATAGAAGGATTACAAATGAAAAACGATGACCAATAATTACTAAACTGCTTCGTTATGATAATGAAAATTCGCGAATTTTTTCAATTAATTTCATTTGAAAAACAGTTTCATTTTTTATTTCGTATAGTTATCCATAATTTCTCTAATCTCATCAGTTTTATTTTTGTATTTTCAATGTATATCTTTAAATGTCATTACTAACCTTATCAATTGTGTAAAAAAATCATCACATCACTATTGCACTAATGAAATTCGCTGTCGAACACTACAATTGAATTTAATTGAATTTTGTGTAGTTTTTTTGAAAAGCACATCTTTTGTAATGAAAGTGACTATGAGTCGAAACGTCTGATTAAAAAACACCGTTTTTTGATTACTCGACCCTAAAGCCCAAACAAAGAAACACCAACTCATTTAATACCAGAGGGTCAATACAATTTCCCATAATGAATTTCAAATATTCTTTTGCAACACCCACCTCAAAAGTTGACGTTTTCATGCTTGTAAATTGTGCCTAAAGGACCTTATTTGAGCAGACCGTGCGCGAAATAATTTGCGCGCATGCGCAGTTTGAAGATGGCGTACTTTAGACACTGGTGAAAAAGCTGCGCATGCGCACTTTCGAGATGAGGTCCTTTAGACACTGGCATAGGTAACTTTAAACACTGGTGTTGGTATCTTCTTGAAATAAATTTAGATTTAACTTGAACAAATGTTAGGGTTGACCCAGAAACATATTCCCTGAGAAAGGCATTAAAATCCAAACTCAAAAGAACAAATATCAAGGTCTAAGGCTTAATGTCTCTGTTTGTTAAATTTTTTAAGAGAAATTTTAGAAACACAATATCATCAAGTCAATCTGTGCAAAAATTCTATTTTTGAACAAAAAGGCTCAGAAACATTATGAATCCAAAAAGCAGTTATTTTGAAAAAACATATTAGAAAAGTTCAAAATATGCAAAAAGAATTGCATAGAAAGGCCTCAAAATATGTTTCCAAACAACGTTTTGATCGGCTCGTTAGAGACATGTATATAACAAGATGAAAAAAGAGGGGGAGAATTGGAAAAGAGACAACCAAGCCATCCTCACTCTCATTTCCTTTCTCTTTCTCCGTCTTTTTTATACTACTTTAGGAACCAACATGTTTCGAGATTATTTAAATCTCCTCATCAGGGTAAATTTTAATAGGATACTACGAAAAATTATGTCTATCATATGCTTCATATTAATAATGTATGTATATATGAGACTGAAATTTCTTATCGCACTGTTATTTACATTATTTTTCATTTTTTAATTTTTGGATGAAAATTTAACTTTAAAGTTTCGGTTTAGGTGTCAATCCTTAATATTTCAAAATCATTTTTGTACTTTAATACTTTTTTTTAATTTCCAATTAACTGAAAAATTGAATTAACATTAATTTCCAATGTTTCATATAAAAATTCGATAAAAGTATCAAAGGCTTTGTTATCTCTCTAAAGGTCTCATTCAAAATTGATTTCATTGATGCCCTCTCTCTTTATATGTAACAATTTCACATATTAAATTGTAAAGTTGTCGTGTGAGCATGTATTAATAATCTAGATACATTCCAAAAACATATATATGATTCAAAATTATTCTTGAAGCTTTTTTAATAACTCCAGTATTTTAGTATGCCAGTGGTTTGACAGTACTGCCCCAGCACTGGTAGTCAGTACTGCGACAGCATCGGCACGCCAGTACCGCCAAGCATTACAAGTCAGTGCTAGCACAATACTGACCCAGTACAGCCAGCCAGTACTGGAACTCCGGCAGGCTGTACTAGGCCAGTACTGTGCCGATCGTGTATTTCCACTTGGGATATTACTTTCACTCAAATAAACCTAAATCACTTGATCCACACATGGATGAATTACCTCATTTAAATACGTACTATGTACTATGTTATTAGCTCCCTTTAAATAATTTCTTTGACTACATAATTTTCACATTTATTGCAAATAAATATATTTTTGTCTCAAAGAAATATTTTTTTTTTATCAAAGAAATATCACCAAATGAACTATTTCTTTGAGTCGAGGAATGCCTTTTTTGCCTCTAAACAACATTTACTCAACCAAAGTAAACAAATCCATGGTTCGAGGGAAAGAAACCCAGAAAACGTAATCCTTTGGATCCAGTAATTTTTTCAGTGTATAGTAAAGTGGACGATATATTGTAGCGTTAAAAAGATCGATAAATTAACTATTGCTGTCGGTCATTTCTCACCGATTGACAGTAGGATGTTGATGATCGATTAGAGGTGGAAAGAATTTTGTACTATAATTTCATTTCAGAGGAAGAAAATAAGGTAATTTACAATTCAGCAGCAACATAATAATTTCTATACAATTTTCTTGCGAAAAAATAGGCTACTTTCGCGTTGAGTGACAACCAAAGAAAGTAGTGACGTCAAGATATTAAATAATCTAAAATTATCACTTACTGGTCAATCTTATTTTTATGACTCATCGTTTCACCTTCCGAAGAAAAACTACAAGTAGATTTCCAAATTCAGGAAGAAGCAAATCTGTAATTCCGCAGATGCGCGGGATCATTTTATTTGATGTCCGTAATAGAGTGGGTTGCTTGGATCTAAATTGTAAGGTTTTAAGCATTGCAGATAAGGCGAGTCAAGAACGTAAAGGAATTTCGGTGCATTGTTTTTAATTTTTATGGCAAGAGGAAGAAACCGAGGCTGAGAGAGGGGTATGGCACGGAACGTGATTGCGATGCAAAAATACTTCCCGAATCCGGCAACAAGTTTTTATCGGGTAGCAGTTGCAGAAACGAGGGTTCGCTCTACGACTTGACCCCGGACTCATTTGGTTTGCAAAGTAGCCCTAACTCCCACGGCTGTCATTTGCGATCTCATGCGCAAAATATCGCCGTAATAGAAAACGATGGAGCCCGTCGTTGTAAGAGCTCGAAATCTTTTTTACTCTGATGAACTCCTGCTTAATAACCGAGAATGCCTTGCGTATAATAAGGTTTGATTTACCGACATTACTGACCAAGCAAGTGTATAAAGGTAAAGTAAATGGCAGAATGCCCAGAGGTAGACCGCCGAAAGAATGGTTAGAATCTGTGAATGAGACACTAATACGAAGAGACATAAGAAGCCATAGAAACACGAGAGCTTGCATGAAAAAATGCATGGACGTGAAGGAAGCTGGAGCAGTATGCCAGAACAGAAAAGTGTGGCGACAAATAGTTTGTAAACAGAGTGAAAATAGAGTGAATGATGCCTGAAACAAAGACCTTGGATACTAATGGGCCACAGTGGGGAACCACACATAACAATTTTGTGAGGCTCTCCACTTGGGGTGATCGCTAGAGAGATTGATCAGCAACCTGGGTCGGAGCTGGGTTGCGGAATGAACGTGTCATTTGAATAAATAACACGAGAATCCCAGATCAATCTAAAACATCTATACCTCACATCTATATACCAATATACCTTATACCCACATACCAACCTACTTTATACCCATATACCTATTCACTATTTTCCAACCGAGCAAGTCACGCCTACCCCGAAAGGGAAATGGCTTAATAGTATAATAATAATAAGTTGACGAATAAAAATGTTTCCTAATTTCTATTATTTCGAATCACCGATTTCCCAATGCTTGAATCTGCATAAAAAACATTTCAATTCATTTCAATATACAAATTCAATAATTTTCAAATATAAACATAGAAGTTGTTGTTTAATTCTAACCGCTTGAATTCTGTAGGTGAGAAAATTGTGTGATAAGATCAGCAAATTTATTTAAAAATCAAGCAAATATCTGGATTGAATGTAAAATAGCGCGTTTTAAACGATGTTAATGAAGACGCACAAAATGACTTATATAGAAACTGTTTCTATATGAGTTTTAATCAATAAGTACTGCCCAGGTAAAAACGTTATTTATACTTTATATGTAGCGGACAGAGCACTGATATTTTTCATTTGTTTTATACATGAAAATTTATAAAACAAATGAAAAATATCAGTTTTTTGCCCACTATATATAAACTAAATATAACTTCTTTACCTGGGTGTTTCTAGACTTGTCATCAGTTCGGGCACCTTTGGTGCACTCACCTGCGACTCGTCCTAAAAACATTGCATTCATCATGAAAACACCTTCCTGTTGATACGCCATATGCTATAATATTCCAAATTGTCTTTTGTCATCATTTTTGTTTGTCCAAAATAACATATCACGAATTTTTTCGACTAAAAATCACGCATCTTGCCGTTCATTAGGACACCACCTACCCCCCTAAAGTAGACGCCATGCGTCAACACTCTCTAATCCAGAAATATAAAAATTATGCCGAATATAGTCATTTATGAAAACAGAAATTATGCAATATACAAATTAGAGCAAATGCTCGGGAAAGGGGAATGCAAAGTTTAAAGTTTGATGCCTGATGCTAATGTCGAAAGCCTGAAAAGAAGCTCCACTTGCGATCCTTAGGACCTTTAAGCTCAAGCATTAGCAAGAACGTGTTCTCGTAAATTCGAATGGATCTGGTTAAACTCTTAAAGTCGAGGTTGCTCGCGATTAGAAAGGCACACGTGCACCAATCCTTCGCACGTGTAAATGTACCGGGTGTTTCAACCCAACGTCGTGCGATAATGTAAGACGTCGAAAAGAATTCCCTAGAAAATCGTGACTGACCCGTGTTCTAATTACCGACCTGTTTCCGGGCCGCTGGACAGCTGATAAGACTCTGACGCTTATTAGAGCTGAACTTAAAGTACGTATGGCCAACAATATTTATGTACTCTTATTAACATTTTGTAATATCTTACTAGATCCATTCAAATGACCAGATACGAAAGCAACGGAACTTCACGAATGTATTTTACTGAACTCAAAATTGCGAAACATATTTCGTAAAATTGTGCGCAGTTTATTTTCGCGCGCAAGATATAAATAGTGTGGCAGACCAGGAGCTTTTATTACATTTTTGTTCTTCTTTACATGTACATTTCTGTCTCGCCTGTTAAGACTGTACTATTTTCCAACTGGATGGTAAGAACAAATTTTATCCACCAGTATCAAATGGACTCATGGAGAACATCAAAAGTTAAAATGCCCATTTCATTTTTCAGATGAATATACACACACACAAACACGCAGAGGGTGTCTCAGAACCACCCGTCCACCCCTTTTAAAATCTAAAATACCTAATAAAATTAAAAATTCGGTACCTCCTAATAGTACATGGACTGTGCCCGATCGATTGGAGGTATTTTCAACTTCCGGCCCCCACCGTAAGTCATTTTTCAAAAATGGAATGACAAATTTTTCTTTATTGATTTCAATTCTACGGTAAAAAGTGAGCAACTTTGGTAGGAACATTTTTTTTCTGAATCGTCGTTTTCAACCCCAAAATGCTTTCTGAAGTCTAACTGAGCCGTCTTTCGTTTTTCACGTCAACTCGTGCTCAATCAGTCAGCTTTCGGAATTTTGAAATACAATTTTCAGGGATACACTCCGGAATATCCTTCGACTGATAGAGCAAGAGGAATTTAAAAATTGATTTTAAAAAAATGTAATAATTTTTTTCTGACGCTTTGCGCCTTTTGGACTTCTCTAACTCTGAGGAACAGTAACATTTCGGATGGCATTTTCAGCTGGAAAACGACGATTTAGAAAAAAAATTACTACAAAAGTTACTCACTTTTTACCGTAGAATCGAAATCAATAAAGAAAAATATGTCATTCCATTTTTTTAAAAATGACTTCTAGTCTGAATAGGCCACTTCCGGTGGGATCCGGAAGTTGAAAATACCTCCAATCGATCTGGCACAGTCCATTTAGTATTAGGAGGCAATACAATTTTAATTTTATTTGGTATTTTAGATTTTAAAAGGGATGGACGGGTGGTCTGAGACAACCTGTATATACATATATATATATATATATATATATATATATATATATATATATATAATTTAAAAAAAGTTAAACAACCACCGCAGGGTACCACTAAGAGCAACTGCCATCTGGAAAAAATGTCAATGGCCCCCAGTAGAACCGCGGTAAAATACACCTATGGCCACGTCTCACATCCGTGAGATGGGTGGTCACAGGGCACGACGAAATCACAACGACAGGCCGGCGAAACCCTCGTGTGTCTTGAGGACACGAAGCGACCCAAGGATGACAGCTTTCTGCATCCATCTCGCAAGAGCCTTGGCATATTTTTGGCACGCGGGTATGGCTTTAAGGTTACGAACCAGCGATAATTTCACACCTCCGAGAGCACCTATCACAAGAACAATTACTCGTACCGAATATTTTGGGTACAGTCGACGCAGCTCTCTTTTAAGGTCTTGATATCTCTCCTCTTTTTCTTTCTCCTTTGCAGTGATGTTGTATTCGGATGGAGCCGAGAATTCGATCACGAATATAGTTCGTTTCTCGAAGTCTTGGAGAACAGTGTCAGGCCTCGAGTGCGCAACGGAGACTGCTGCCCGAAAATCGTAGTTCCAGAAAATCTGGCACTTCTCGTTTCGGACAATTGACTCTATATCCCTTGGAGCGTTCGGCAGGGCAGGGTCGCGACCAACACCGTAAGAGCGACAAAGGTGGTAATAAAGTACTCTTAGGGCCGCATTATGTCTATAGATATACGTTGTTCCTGCGTGGGTCGGACACCCCGATAGTATATGTTCTAGGTTTTCAGCGTGTGCATGACACGCTCTGCACCTATCACTGGGAACTTCTTGACATAAAATGCGGGCGCGGTATGCTAAGGTGGAGATTACACCGTCCTGGCATGCGAAAATAAAGCCCTCTGTACCTGAATTGAGCCCTGATGATTTGAGGAAAGCAAAAGTTTGCTCCTTCGACAAGGACTGTTTTTCTACATTCCTGTGAAAGTTTCCGTGCATTTGCTTGTCGAGTAGCTCTTGTTGAAATTTTACAACCTCTGCTTTCTTTACTTCGGCTTTTAGACGTGAAGCATCTAGATGGAGTAATGCACTTTCCTCACTTCTGATGTTAAAATTTAGGCCAAGGGTCTCAGCAGCTTGCTCCGCGGCTTTGTAAAGGAACGCCCCTTCGCCAATCATCTCGTGGTTTCTGACCATCTTTAGGAGAGGATCTCTGCCATTCGCAACGATGTAAGCTGTACTCAAAACAATTCGGTTATGAAGATACTGGAGATTCAGAAGTCCGCGTCCGCCTTGCTGGCGTGAAATGTATAATCGCGGAACTGACGAATTGATATGCAAGCTTTTATGCATATGCATGCTCTTACGCGTGGTGACATCAAGGGCCTTAAGCTCGTTCTTCGTCCATTGAACCACCCCAAACGAGTAGAGTAGAACCGGGACGGCAAGCATGTTAGTCGCAGATACCTTGTTCAACGCCGACAGATTGGAAGACCAAATCTGTCGAAGAAGATGCTTGTATCTGCTTCGGAGAGACTCCTTCACTGATGTTACGTCCTGAATGCGGCTTTGAGGCACGCCCAGGTATGTATAGGTCTCTCCAGTGTTAAGGTGTCTAATAACACTTATATCCACAAGCTCAGGGTCCTTGGGAACGCCAGTAATCTTTCCTTTCTTCAAATGAATTTTGGCACACTTGTCCAAACCAAAGTCCATCCCAATCTCTCCTGTGTAGTTCTTGACGATATTTAAAGCAGTTTGAAGTTTGCTTTTACCAGCGGCATAGATCTTCAGGTCATCCATATAGAATACATGAGTGGCCTTATGCTCACGCTGATTAGTGTCGCCACAGAGGTATCCAGGAGAATTTCGTAGTGCGAGAGATAGAGGCAAAAGTGTGATACAAAAAAGCAAAGGGCTCATACTATCCCCTTGAAAGACGCCCCTCTGGAAGGTGACATTGTTCGTCGTCAGACGATAATTCCTAGATGAGATGGTAAATCTAGTTTTCCAAAGAGGCATCAATCTCTCTATGCATCTCACTATGTGTGGATGTACCTTCAAGCTTTCCAACAGACAGATGATAAGTCTATGAGAGGTTGAATCAAAAGCTTTCCGGTAGTCAATCCAGGCCATTGATAGGACGCGCTGATGGACTGTAGCGTCTTTACAGACACACCTGTCAATCAGCAGGTTCTCTCGACAGCCTGCTACACCTTTTTTCGAGCCACGTTGTTCGTACATCTCTCGCCATACAGGCTCAATTCGTCGAACAATCCTGTTGTTTAGGACAGCTGTAAAGATCTTATACAGTGTGTTCAAACAAGTTATTGGCCTGTAATTCTCTGGTTTGGACAAGTCGCCTTTTTCTGTAGGAGTATAGTGCGTCCTAACACTAGCCACTGCGGAATGGGCATCTCCGACTTTAAATATGAGGTGAATATGCGGGCCAAATGTTGGTGTGTAGAAGTAAACTTCTTCCACCAAAAGTTCTTGATACAATCTGGTCCAGCACCGGAAAAGTTCTTCGTGCCTCTAAGTGCTTTTTTCACCTCTTCGGCAGTGACTGATGGGCACTCCTCCTCAGATTTTATGAGGCTGTCGCAAAACTCCTTGAAGCGGATGATATTGTCAGTATCTTCCTTCAACTCTAGTGTTTTCGGGATCTTGTACACCTCTCTCCAAAAAGTCTCTACCTCCTTGGGCTTGGGTGGATTTTTTACAAAAACAGGGGGATCAATGAAGAGGCGCGATGGGTCAGCGAGAAACTGTTGATTCTCCCTGATCCATCTCTCCCTCTTCTGTATCCTCCTCCTTGCGTCAGATAACAGCCTTATTTTGTCAACAATATGCTGCTTGATTGTCAGCAGCTTTGACTTGTTTAGTGTGTGATTCAAGGTCCTTAGTTCTTGGGCGAACTTTCGAACCCTTTCCGTGAACGGTCTACCAGATGTTATGTAGTCAATCACACATTGAACACGGGACGCATTCTGTTTTGCCCATCCAATTTTCTTGTTCAGTTGATGCAAGCGTCTTCTTGTCTTTTGATCCATCGTCGGTTTGAGCCTTCGATTTGAATCAGCCAAAGCTCTCGCAGCACCATAAACTGAGAAATTGATAGTCCAGAGGTCGGACTCTTGCGAGATATCTCCACGAAGGGAGGCATCCATTTCAGCCAGATCTTGGGGCTTAAGAGGAACTTGCATGTTGATGTTCCTCCTTGTACTGAAATTGCCATCATCTTCAAGTAGGTGCCTGCTTTCTGCGGTTGGTCTTAATGTCGTTTCATCTTCGTCTGCAGCTTGTTCAAGCAGCGGTTGAGGAAGCGCTCCGCGTACATATCCATTTTTGCGGAGGTAGTCGGCTTGATTTCGCAAAGACTGATGCGAAACGTGTTGAAGCTCTGGGTGTTTCTGGCACCACAGAGTATGCATACGCGCCATAAAGCCTCCACGAACAGGGATAATACTGGCATCGTAGCAGTCTAGCACATCATTCCTAAGTTGATCCGTCCACTCAATGTGGGCGTTTCGCCGGTTCGTCGTTGTGTTTTCATCTAAATTATTTTCAGCACCCCGAACTCTAGGATGATCGGCATTGTTTGCCGATCCATTGTCGGGTGCTCTGCGCGTTCGATCGTTTTGAACCGCATCTACAACATTTTGGTGGTTTGTTGGTTTCATTGTTGTTCCCACGAGCAGCTAGGGAAAGGGTTCGTCCATCCTTGTAGAGCCCCGCGTGCAAGGATAAGGCTATTACTCTGAGACATCGCCCGATATCCCAGAGTCACCGTTAAAGACACCTCACCCAGGTGCCATGCAGCTTTCGGCACG
Organism: Andricus quercusramuli; assembly: GCA_932178445.1. NCBI lineage: Eukaryota > Metazoa > Arthropoda > Insecta > Hymenoptera > Cynipidae > Andricus > Andricus quercusramuli. The sequence goes on from CAKNXH010049723.1 coordinate 11,559, forward strand.
GTTCTCACACCTTCGCTTAGGGGTTATTCCTTCGGGACCATCCCTGGACAATTGTCCGCGACTGCTTATTAATTATTGTATCCATATTCAGCAGAAACCCTTGGTACGGGGACCCTCTATCCGCAACCCGAGGACGCGTTCGGTGGCTTTGTCATAAGCCCTTCGGTTCTATTCCAAGGGAATCGAAACCGAACCGAAAAAATATATATATATATATATATATATATATATATATATATGGAACGTTCCACGCCAACCGGGACAAGGCTGTTGCCAAAATTCCTCCCAACCAATCAAGACGTTCAAAGGCTTAAAATTTTCATCTCGACGTGTACTTTTCAATGCATTGAGGTCTTTGGGAAAATTCAATATGGCGGCTCCAATATGGCGCCTGGAACGAGCAAAAATCATGGATGTTCAGTTAATAGTATTCATTAAAAAGCGACAATTACTCGAAAAGGGCTCGAATATATATATATGGCGGATCGAAGCCGAACATCAACTTTTGAGTAATTCAAATTACCCTGATCGACTTGAAAATAAGTATTTGGGTGTTTTTGGGGTCGCTGACTATGAATCTGGAGTCAGAATATGAGAATTCAAAATGGCTGATCCAATATGGCGGATGTAATCCAACCATCAAAATTTTGAGTAATTCAAATCAACCTGATCGACTTGGAAATTATTACTTGGATGTTTTTGGGGTTACTGATTACGAATCTGGAATAAGAATATGAGAATTCAAACTGGCGGATCCAATATGGCAGATGTAAGTCAACCATCAAGTTTTGTGTAATTCAGATCATACTGATCGAGTTGAAAATGATAACTTGGTTGTTTTGTTTGGGTCGCTGATTACGAATCTGGAGTAAGAATATGAGAATTCTAAATGGCGGATCCAATATGGCGTTTTAGCCATCCTGCAAGTTTTGAGTAATTGAAATTACCCTGATCGGCTTAAAAATTATTACTTGGGTGTTTTTGGTGTCGCTGATTAAAAGCTGTCACCCTTGGGTCGCTTCGTGTACTCAAGACACACGAAGTTTCTCCGGCCTGGCTTCATGATTTCATCGTGCCCTGTGACCATCCATCACACGGTCGTGAGACGTGGCCACATGTGCGATCCTGCGGGATCTGGAAACGCCAAAGTAAGGGGGGTGATATCTTAACTACCGGTACTCAGTCCGGAATTACACCTTATTTTACACCTTTATATCCCACTCAGGCACATATTTTTCACGCGTGAGTTGTTCGCCCCACATGCAGCCAAATGTGAAAAACATCTTCTCATATCAACTTAACATGTATTCTTACATAATATACAAATCGAAATGGTGCCTTGTAGAAAAGATTTTTTGGTCGCCCACATTTACTGGCCGCGACACGTTATGTCGGCCACATACGGACCACTTGTGACTCATGTAGTGAGACTTAATTTGGTTCGCACAAACGTGCATGGCGCACCTTACTTTAACGCAATGTATTCCGCGGTTAATTATGATTCATTGGGACGAGGGAGAGGCTCGAGAGTCGATAACGATGACATTTATAGGAATGTGTTGGTAGAAACTACAGTTTCTTGTCCCTGCACCTCTTCCTATCTTTCTATCGGACATGATGCACTTGAGTCTAATCGTTTCTGTGCGTACCACTGGCTGGCTGCTCTCTCAGTTTCCTTAGAAAAGATCATTCATCGAAACTTGAAATCAGGGCTCTTTTCAAGTATACACACCTTTGTACTCTATTAGCTTGATTGACGATCGCGTGCGCCAGGATATATGTTAATTAAAGACCTAGCGATCTCGCAAGCTTGTACTTCATGCTCTGCGACCAGAAATACAAGTAGGCAGATGCATTTAATTGAGAGGGAATTGAGTCAATTTAGTGGTACGTCTATCACTATTATTATGAAATATTGGTTGGATCATAAGATTAAATATATGTACAACAAACCGTATTCGCAGATTAAATGTTGTCATTAATGTGTCACAATACGAATAAGTATACGCTGAAACGAAATTCTGTCGAAAAATCCCTTCCCGGAAAAACATGAGATACGTGCGTAAGATCTTGATGCTAATTAGCATAAATCCTAATTCATGAATTATTCATCTTTATTCCCATATTAAAACACTTGTCAACTTCTTCAGAATAAATAATTTTATATTGCGTATGGCAGTTACACAAGTAAGATGCATAGCAAAGTCGGCAATAAATTAACGAACATAATTCAATTATTGTTTTATCCCAAAGGGTCCTAGTGCTAATTCGACGATATTGCTTCCATCCAATATCAAATTGGACTTCCCTCCTCAACTTTTCATATTTAGCATTTTAATTTTCAAAACTTGCCGAGATAACAAATTAAGCCTGACAATTATAATTGCATTCTTTATCTTCGAACTGCGTTTACTAATATCAATCTTGTGTTTACTCATGAATATTAAAACTTGTATCGGTAAAATTGGAGTTTACTTATAATGACTATCGACATTAAATGCGAGCACCAAAGTAGATAGGTAGGGCCGGTTCTGGATAAACTTTTTCGGACGGAGTCTGGATATTAAGACGAATTAAGACGGAGTCTAGATATGCAGGCTGCTAGGTGATGAGTCATCTATAATATAATATAATATAATTTATATAGCGTGTGTGTGTGAGGAAAGTTAAGAGTGCAAGATAATGAGTCATCATCCCTCGTGAGCCGCCGCCCGGGAGATAAGGTGATGACGTACATGGTGGTGTTGCATTTCAACCCCCGTATATAATTGCCTGTTATTGTCAAGATAATTCTGAGAAAAAAAATAGCCGGTGTCTTTGAAGTCGAGGTATGTATGTGATATGATTATTTTTAGGGCGTAAATACTTTCAAGGTTATATTTTGCAAGTTTAAACAGGTTTCAGAAGAAGAGTGCATGTACATTCCTCATGCACCA